>JADBJO010000915.1:372168-374668 GCA_016801955.1 Conus betulinus | reverse complement strand
TACTTTTAACTTCTATTTCATATTTGTAATATTCATTGTCTAAAACTGATACACTTTGATTTAGCTTAATCATCAAATAAGGGTTTATGCTCAGAGTCTTTTAATCTTTTGGCTTAAAAAAAATATATTTACTTCTTTTATCAGTTCAAACATTAATTCTGTTAAAAGTCTGAGTATGAGGGTGAAGGGAAGGACACAAAGATGAGATTCAAGATGTTGGATCCTTCAAACAACCATATGAGTTACTAGGTCTGTCCTTGTCTTTTTTTTTACACTTTTTCTATTCCAGAAATGAACAGCGATCAAAAAGTGCAAATGCCAGACCTGCAAATAAAACCATGAAAGATAATATCTCCACTGTACATATATGTGTAACCCTGACCAAGTCCAATACAGCAGTAACTAATAATATAGAGGATAAAGATAATTACCAAGTGGAGCACCTTGAATTCACTTGCAACACAAGATTGTTGTTGCAACATTATTCACAGCAAAAACTGCCATGGTGAAGTGGTAAGCTTCACAGACTAGAAGGTCGTCAGTTTGATTCCCATAACAGCTATCTATCTGATGGATTTCTCTGCCCAAACAGGCTCCTTCCCAGAGCTGAGTTTGCAAGAGCTGAGTTTGCAATAGGCTCAGCTGGGAAGACTGGGACCACAACACTTGAGTTTCATTGACCCTATGAATGCATCTCTGAGAGTGTTACTCAAATTTCCTGTCCAACACTTCAGGTGTCTGTATCTCTCAGGCCTGGTTGATGACTGAATATATTGTGAAAAAAAGCATAGAGCACAGCTCCATTGTTCAGTCTCAGACCAGAATGGAAATCTGCAGCATCATCTTCATTATCCTCAACCTCACTGATCAACGTTAAAAAAAAGTCTCTAATTCTGTGGTCCTTCATGCCCTTCTCTCTTAATATGATGTAAATTTCGATTCTCTCCAAGTCTAAGGCCCTGGTTTGAATCGGATGAGTTCACTGTATTGGCAAATTCATGGGTAACTGTCACTGGATGGATGTGGTGCGGCCCTCTAGAGGGAGAACTGATTCAGGCAGGCTTGGCAGCTAAGTAGTCATTATCGTCAGTATGAAGCTTAGTAGGTGGTGTCCTGCATATGCTGAATCAGGGAAGCTTCCACTGAACACCACCAAAGTCACTGGGCAGCAGTGTAGAGTCTCGTCTGGTGGGCTGCTTCATAATGACTTCATACAGAGTGCTCCCTGTGGAATGCTGATGCAGAGGCTGTAGCGGGACAGGCCAGGCTGTTCTGTGGACGCGGACTAGGAGTGAGTGGTGTGGATGAAGTGCTAATGAAGTGGCACAAAATTCAGACTGCCAAATAACAACTAAACAGAACAAAAAACAAATTATTCACAACAAACAAACTTGCTGAAGATGAGATACCAGACACAAACTTCACCATGCTCCAAATACTTTTCTTGCCATTTTGTGACCTAGACCACTGGCATATGACATTACCTTTCTATTTGACTGAAGTTACCACTATAGGTCACTGGGTGTATTCAATCTGATGACAATAGAAGGCCTTTGGAAATCTGCAAGGGAGGTCATCTGTGTTTGAGCTTGTGCTCACTAAAAGTGACATTGCCCTTTTCATGGGACAGATGCTGGTAGCAGGCATGCCCAAAGCAATTTTGCCACATCACTCAGCTTAATAGTTCACTCAGAAAGAGAAAATGCCAAAACATGGGTATGAAATGGTGCACCTGGGGCACTTTTAATTCAGCACATTTCATTCAAACAGTCGATATCCTGATCTTTATTCCAACAAGTGCTTTAAATCTAATACATATGGCTCCCAGTCTTGATATCTCTTTTTCACACACACACACACACACACACACACACACACACACACCACACACACAAAACTAAAAAAAGGTCACTCTATTTGCATTGCAAAGACTGGTATTTGGTTCCTCTGATTTTCTTTTTTTTCTAGAACAGGTCTACTGCATTCAAAATCCATGGACTATGAAGTATCATTTTGTGTTCATGATTTTTGTAGTATGACCTGTTCTCGCCTTGGCCTTTGAATCTGACATTTGACCTTAATTCCCAAAGGAATCATACTCTCATAATGACTCACATCCATGCCACATGCAAGTAAATCTAGAGATAAGATGGAAACTTTGTTGCTTACATAACTTTTTTTTCACAATGTCATGATGTGATCCTAACATCTGACCTTTGGCCTGGATCTTCAGCAACTTGATAATAAGTTCCCATGTATTTGTTTTTCCTGCTTCTTGCAGACCAGCAGAAAATGCCAACAAAGTTCATCACAGATGTATACAGGCAGATTCATAAGCACATGCAGAACTATGGTGTTGACACAGACTTATCATGTTTTAAACCCCATGAGTGAAGAATAAAAAGCTTATTTCAAAAGGTATAATTCCCAGATTTACTTATTTTCTTAATTACCAGATACCAAATGTGGCTGCCAACATCTCCCCCCCCCCCCCCCCCCC
>JADBJO010000915.1:334668-354668 GCA_016801955.1 Conus betulinus | reverse complement strand
AAGATTCTGTTTCTTCTGGAATTTTGTTAATAAACATTTCAATCTGAACGGGGGCACAATCTGCTATTTCAAGGCATGTTGTTGTTGTTCACTGATTCGCAATGGCATGTTTCCTTTCGCTACGATGAGTGGTCCACAACAAACCGGTGTCGAGTCACTGGTGAGTCTCCATCTGGAGTCGGATGTCGAATTCAGCCAGGCGCAACAATTCGCTCTGTCTACAAAAACAACATTCATGTCAATCACACACTACGCTGACGGCAGTGCCGCTTGTCACGGTATATCTATCCTTTATTGCCATCTTTTCACCCCCCTTCCCTCCTTCACCAATCCCCTTGCAAATATTTGCCGAATTATTTTCGGAAGAATTGTTCACCTGTATTTGTTTACCTCCAATATCCATTTGTTCTAGTCACTCATGCACGCATGATCTCACACACGCACAGCAGAGAGAGAGAGAGAGAGAGAGAGAGAGAGAGAGAGAGAGAGAGAGAGAGAGGGAGAGAGAGAGAGAGAGAGAGAGAGAGGATAATCTAAGGCATCAAACGAAACAAATCAATATTTGAGAAAATATATTCGACCACAGAAGATCGCAAATGGTAAGCTTTATCAAAAAGTGACCAACCTGAGCAGCAATCACGTATATCAGTTAAGGAGCGTGTCACAATAGTTCGACGCCCAAGATTGAGGAGCAACTTTTTAACTGAGCATGAGTCACGAAGTTCAGCTTCATGAGCAACACCATCTATCTATCAGCTGTGATCGCCGAAGGGGTTCCCCTTCTAATCAGTCATCCTCCCAGCTCTGCTTGGATGGTGTGTGGATTGGAGCTAAAGGGGGTATTCATTTGACAAGCGTGAGCGATTTGGAAGTGCCTGACTCCCCCCTGGCAGAATCGCCATTAACTCGGCCCCTCCAAAGGATCGTCACCATCCTCGAAGGTTTAAAGGCTGGGGTCTAATCTGTCACATCTGTCTGGCCTCAAACGTGGAATGCCTGTTAACTATAATAAATTTAAACCGGACTCTAAATCACAGCCGACATCGAGATACGTCCGAGAAGTGTCCCACCCATCCCCACCCCCATCACCGGCTCTTTCCTCTCTCTCACCCCAAACCACCACCACCCCCCCCCCCCCTCCCCCCCACCTCCTCGCCTCTATCCCCTGAAATGTACACCGTGAGAAAAAACGTGGACAGCTATAATTACCACTGAGCTTTTGAAGACGGTGATAAAATCTGCACGACTCCGCGCTGTCCCCTGCGGTGTTTTGGGGGTCATCAGCTAGCTGTTGGCTGCCGAGACTAAACAAAGACCCTTTGCTCCCTACTATGAGAGGATGGTCATTCAAGATCACCATTCTAAAATCCCACCTCTGCTGTAGCATCGCCATTTACTTCACGCTTGGGCGTATTCTGACGCATCTGAAGATGAACCATACCTTTCGTCTGTCTGTCTGTCCACAGATATATTCATCCATCGGCCAGTCATGCACATACTTCTTTTTCTGTCAATCCATACACTGGGTAATCAAGAGAGGATAACATGTCATTATGAAGACGGCTAATGAGAGAGAGAGAGAGAGAGAGAGAGAGAGAGAGAGAGAGAGAGAGAGAGAGAGAGAGAGAACACCCCTAAGGCTGATAAACTATACATGAGCATGTAATCTTATTAGAAATGTTTTTCATAGGCAAAACAAACAAAACAGTTCGATCACCTCGCGGGTTTTAGTACTTTTCTTCTTCCTTGACATCAACCAATTTATCATAATAGACAAATGATCGAATATTAATGATTATGCATAAAAAGTAAGCTTGTTAAACAGAATCGCAAATGATTAAACACACTGAAGAATGGAATGGGGAAAACAAGAGAGTTGTATGAGTGGGTAAAGTTATTGCGTTCTTATGCACAAACATAACTTTATTTCTAATTATCATTTTCGCTACAGCAGAAATGAATAAAAGCCAACTTTATACAGGTTGAGAAAGGATCTCAAAGTGTGTGTGTGTGTGTGTGTGTGTGTGTGTGTGTGTGTGTGTGTGTGTGTGTGTGTGTGTGTTGTGTGTGTGATTGTGTGTGTGTGTGTGTGTGTGTGTGTGTGAAGTGCTGATGCGTTTCAGCGGACACATGATTGTCCAGCAATGAAGCCTGCTGAAAGTGCTCATGTGTATCACACAGGGGTCTTTTTCGACACTGAAATGAGGGGGGGGGGGGGGAGGGCAAATCAAGGAAGAATGATATGGGTGGAAGATTGAGCCAAAGATCGCATTGAAGAAACGCCTGAATGAATGAAGAAACGAAACGCTCAAGTAAGTAAACGAAACAGTGAAGGAATGAATGAAAAAATGTATAACCTCTTTGCGACAGACTTCAGACGTATGCAGACTCAGATCAACAGCCGAGGAACAAAAGTTAGCGACCAGCGAATGAATACAGTAAGATAGGAAAGTACAGAGGGCAGGGGATGAGGAGGAGAAGGGTGGGGTGGGGGGTGGGGTACCAGCATCAACATCTCATTCCTTTTGTTTGTTCTGCTGTATGTTCCCAGAAGCTTTCGTCTCAGAGCTGATTTTGATCAAGTAGCTGGTCACACGGTGTCTTTTCACAGCTACCATCACGCAGAGAAAAGTCGTCTTCTGAAACACCACCACCACCGACGACAACAACAAACGCCACAGATCTAATGTGATCTAACGCCCGTAAACTAAAGACTGGCTAGGCCAGAGAGACTACAGAACAGTGGACGACGTTATGACAGATTAAAACCAAAAAAGTCAATAAAAGAGAGTGGAAGAAGCGATAACTAGGCAGAATTTCCAGTAGGCATGGATACAGTTTATGTGTGTTGACTGCAGTGTAGAGGAAAGACATGAACACAAAAAATAGTCTCAAAGCCCTAAGTCGAGAGTTAACTTCACTGTTGAGTCTTTGAAACATTTGTTCGCATTTCCTGACCAGCCTTGTCAACAATGTTAACAACATATCCTGGCTGACGCCAAGAGATCGTATGAAAGTAGCTCAGTGGTAGAGCGCCGGACTCGTAATCTTGGTGATCCTAGGGTTGCTAGTTCGAATCTCCGCGCCGGGCTGTTTCAGTACAGAGGTATTTTTCCCTCGGTGTTAACATTGGTTCCGACTCCATTTCCCATACAGTCCTTCGAATGAGACTGTAAACCGAGGTTCCGTGTGTGTGAACGCACACCTAACATCTTGCACACATGTAAAATCCCATCCCCAACTTTCGGAAAGAGAAGGCCAGTTTGGCAGTTGGTATGGATGACACGTTACACATAGCATGCACCCTGCGTGCGAAATGGAAAGAATGAAGGGAGTAAGGAAACTGAGTGAACGATATATTGACTGGATGACATGGGAAACGACTGAACGAAGCGCCAGCTGGCAGCTCTTCAGTCGGCACTACCCAGGTAGGCAGCCCATTGTGTAAACGAGTGTGGGTTATAAAGCGCTTAGAGCTTGGTCTCAAGCCGAGGATAGGCGCTATATAAGTATTCATAATAATATTCCTGAATTCGTCCTTTTTTATGTTCCATCTTCAGTGGCATTATCCCTAAGACGGTCATTCCGGCTCCATGTCCACAGCTGTACTTTGAACTTGTGCCGCTGCAACCTTGCACCGGTAATCAACAGGGGCAGTCAGTGTCAAATCTTTATCAGGCAACCCACCAGAGAAGACGCTGCATCGCCGCCAGATCACATGGGTGGTGTTCGGTGGTGCCTGTTCCGAGCCAACGTACGCAGGATAACACCTTCGCAGCCCCCCTATTGAGAGAGCAATAACTGCCTAGTCGCGGATGCAGCGTGAGTGAGCCAGCACGTCCGTCCAAAAGACAGTCCCAGTGACCTCGCTGATACCCGAGAGAACCTCGACAAAAACTCACCCAGAGCATAGGCGCAAAGAGGACATTAAAAACTAACGTCATCACGAGAGCAGGGCAAGCATGGCCACAGAATTTGATTTCTTTTTAAAGATACTTATCGATGAGAATTAAGATGATGCCATGGCTTTCCATTCTGGAACTCCATGACAGGAATGTACTGTACGTTTGCTTTCATAATGTATCCCGGCATTAACCAGGCCCGAGAGATACCGACACCTGCAGTGTAGTTCAGGAACTTTGAGCGACACTACATACGCGTCCATTACGAGGATGAAACTCGACTGTGTGGTTCATGTCTTCCAAACTGAGTTTAGACCAAACTTAACTCTGGATAGGAACCAGTCAGGAAAGAACATTCCACAAATAAATGACTCTGGTCTGATTGGAATTAACCTACGACCTCTCAGCCCCAAATTTGCCACGGAAATCTTCGCATCACAGCTGCTGGTATCATTTTTGAAAGTCCCATCATAAAATGGAAAACACTTTTCCAGAAAACTCTGTGGCCTGTTATGCGTTGCCCGATAATCTCGTTTTTAGATTTGCCCATCTACCTAGCCCAAAGACTTCCCCGTCAAAGTCTTAGGCACTGACTGAAGGATTCAAGGAGGTATGTAATGACCAGGTGTGACATAATCATTTTTTTTGCCAACGAAATTTTACGCCGGAGACAAACCCTGGAGGTCTCGTTCCGAAAGCTGGCGCAAAAACTAAACTTTTCGCCATTCACGACAAACTTCGGACGGATATGGTACATTAGCGAAAATGCACGATTAGGCTGAATTCGCTTCTGCACCGATCTAATCCTACACAATAATCTTACTCTTACTTTGACGCATGCATCTGTCTGTCTGTCTCTCTGTAAGAATAATATTACAATTACCACAACATTAAACCTTATCAACTCCTCGGCTCCCTATTGCATTAAATGGCAAAAACACTGAAGGACTAAACTGCTGTAAAATTTCGAAGCAGTTATTGACACTAATTTATTGCGATCTGATCAAGTGCGAAGTGTGCGTAAAATAGTATTAAAAGAGATTATCTATTGTAAAAACTTAAGATTTCTGAAACACCCAACTGTCACGTTCATACGGCCTTGATAGTGTTATGATACTATTTTTATTCCGTATTGTTTTGGTTTCGTTTTAGAACACGGAAGTGCGACGTAATCGGCACACGTTTTAAAGTTGCGTCATCGCGATCGCGTCATCGTCCGCGACTTATTCTAGCACGGTACACAGATGGCAAGGCGACAAGTTGAAATTAAAGATTTTCTATTGGTTAAAAAAACATTGTATTGCGTTCACTTGGAGATCTAAATTGTCGTTGGCCAAACGTCACAGGGATATCGACTGTCGGACCTAGTGGTTGACTGTAGGGAGTCTCTGAGGTTAGTATCGATCTTGTAGAATAGATATCAATCCTGTCGATGTGCAGGGTAATCGAGGATGCTGGGAGATGGCTGCTATCATCCGTGTTGTGTTGTTTACAGGATTCCTGGGCGCAGAGGCATGAGGCAGCCTGCCTGAACCTGCCGTACCATTTTTAGTAACATCGTTTCTATTTATTTCAGATTATGAATTAAGCTTGAATGGAGCCACATTAGGGATATAGTGTTGATGTAAGTCCGTGTGTGCATGAGCAATTGTATTTTATGATTGGCCAGGCTCGGTCATTAAAAAGAGGATATTAATTTTGTTGCAGACTCCACCTAAATTGATCCACCACCTAAATTGATCCACCCACCTAATCTGATCCACCCAACTGTTTTGGAACTCCACCTAATTTATCCTTTTCGACCTATTTCGATCCTTCGATTCCATTCACCTCATCGATCCAAGAATTCTTCAAACTCATCAAGCAACATCGTCTATATTATCCTCGACATGTGATTCTTTTATTGACGTTAAAATCATCGGACAAGTGACCAGACCGTACGGCAGTGCTGTAAGCCGTGTGCTAATATTTGTGTTTGTGCCGATATATTGTGTTTTGTTAATTATATCGGTGCTTCAGAAGGAAACGAAGAGGACAGATAATAATTGTGTTTCGTGCCGGTATATTTTATTTGTAATTATATCGGTGCTCAAGAAGAAAACGAAGAAGTCGAAGTTTATCTTCGTCTGAAGACGTTCAGCGAACAAACGATTCGACAGGAAGATCATCGAAGTGCATTGACTGTCTTATTAACTGTGCAACAACAAAATTTAATGTGTATATGATAGTAGAACGGCAAAACTGTAAAGTAACGTGGACAGTGCTTAAAGAATTTCAGTGTGGATAACGGAGATTTCAAGGCACGGTGACCGCGACAACGGGCTTCAAAAAAAACAGATAAGCAGGGAGAGAATGTGTCACGAAAATTATGCAGCACACACGTACATAGATACATTGTAAATTTGTAAGTGGCGTGAATGAAGCGTTGGGCGCATGTTTGTGATTTTATTTATTTCAAATCATTGTCGGCGTATTTTGTAAATTCATCATCACTCATTTTCATCAAATCATCCTACTCTCATCCACACGACGTTCATAATCATATCATTCATCGTTAGATTAATAAAATTTTTCTTTTTTATTTATTTGAATTGTATCCATCCTTGTGAGAGTCTCCAAGTTGAGAGGAGAGAGACTTGTGGGAGAGAACATACTCACCCCATATACACCACATCCCCACAAAGACCGCGACACCAACCTCGCACAGTATTTTTCCCCTGCTGACACTGAATCTCGTGAAAACTACGCATCTATAATCTGTGTGTGTGTGTGTGTGTGTGTGTGTGTGTGTGTGTGTGCGTGTGTGTGTGCACCCTACCTCTCTCCTACGTAATTTTTATTCTGATCGAGTATTTTAAAAGATGTACTATCGGTATCGACAGATCAGTTGCGAGTTTCAAAAAGTTATTCACTTAATTGTTTACATCATAATTTTTTTTTTTTTTTTTTTTGGGGGGGGGGGGGGTTCTTCATTATCATTTCATCTTGCATTATGTTTTTCTTCTCTCTCTCTCTCTCTCTCTCTATACGTGCATACTCAATTATTCTCATCTTGTTACCCCCCTCCCCCCTTCCCCCAGTTTGCTCTTTCCGTAATTGTATCATTGAACTGCGGATTTTTCTTTCGCAGTTTTTGATTCTTTAAAAATGTATGTAAATGTTGTCGTTGTGCTTTGCATTTTACCGTTCTTTTTGTTTTACTGCGGGCCGGCCGGATGGGAAAAAGAGCATTGTATGCTCCCCCCCCCCCCCCCCCCCCCCCCCCCCCCCCCACACACACACACACACACACCTCTTTCTCTCTCTTGTGTCGACAGGTCTACTGCTTTTTTCAATTTCTATCAGCGATTTTCCTCTTTTCAGTTTATATAAAGATCTTCCTCTTAATATTGAGGATCCATGTGATTTTCTTTGTGATGATACTACAGTCCACACAAGCACTGAATTCCAAATCAAAAACTGTTTTCACTTCATGAACAAAGGATACCGACATCTTATGTGACTGATGTATATCACATGTCACTGAATCCCTTGTACACACACACACACACACACACTCTCTCTCTTCTCTCTCTCTCATGCGGATGATTACAAGACAAAGAAGACAAAACATAAGCACGCAGCTGACATCTGGTTTTGTCAATAATCAAGAAATTATAGGAGGGGATAGCCATCTAGTTCTTGGTGTACATATCCATATTAATCGTTCATGGTCTGATCACATCAACACTTTATGTAAATCAATATCCAGACAGGTAGGCCTACATCAGCTATGCAGGATGAAACATTTCTTCGTCGCCAGGAATTTGCATTGATACAAGTTCATACTTTCTTTTCAATCTATTATCGTTCGATACTATTTGACTCTGCAAGTGCTAATGCCATGAAACCTTTTATCAGCGTCTACGAAAGAGCATTCAAAGCAGTTCTCTTATAATCGTTTTGTCTTGGCAAGGAGGATCACGTTAAGGTGGAATTCTCCCGCTAAAGGTTAATTTGCTGTTCATAAATGCGTATTTATTATGGGGAAGAAAAGATTCAGCCCCACACACTCTTCAAGCTAAATTCAACATAAATTCTCAGTATTCAACAAAATCTCATATCTAAAACAGTCTTGTACTGTCCTTGAAATATACTTCCATCACATTTCCAGTGCCATCAAAGTACAGAATCTGAGCAGGAAAAATTTCCAGTGCCATCAAAGTACAGAATCTGAGCAGGAAAAACCGACCACACATTTCAAAGCTAATTATTACTCGTAAAGCCATATTACCTACGGCAACCCTCATGTGTCTTGTCGGATCTTACTATTTTTAGCATGTAAAGCCGCTTCCTATCTGCCGATGAAAAAAAACAACAAAACATCGTTATAAATGGTGTTATGTTTACTGTTGATTTTATTGGTGGACTGTGGCCGAGTGATAATATTCCAAAGTGCTGTTGAATTCTTGGGGTATTATAATCACACAATGTTAAACGAGTGTCATGTTTATTGATTGATGCATTGTGGATCTATAGTGGCTAGCATACTACTACGCAGAAAAAGGGCCCCTCTCTCATTCTCTTACGTGTGTGTGTGTGTGTGTGTGTGTTGTGTGTGTGTGTGTGGTGTTGTGTGTGTGTGTGCGCGCGCATGCGTGCGTGTGCGTGCGTGCGTGCGTGCTTGTGCGCGTGCGTGTGTGCGCGCGCGCGAGCATTCATTAATTCAGGACTCCCGATGCCGCACATTTTGCGCGTGGTTCACGAACAGCGGCTGATATTCAGTCTTGTATTAGTGTACTCGTCAGATTCACATTTAAAATACTGAACTGCGCGTTGATGGCCGTTTAAAAGTGCGTCGACTGCATCACGTTTGCAAAAAAAAAAAAAAAAAAAAAAAAAAGCAGCAAAGTCGGAAGCTTGACCTGTCATTAGTTGAAGAGTTCTATCACCCGCTGGTTACGAGCGAGGACCCAAACAAGTACGTGAATGCTGTAGCTGTGCATAACAACACTGTGCACAACAGCTGCTTCTGCAAGGTGTTTCATTTAGCATGTAGCAGTCTGTGACATTTTGAACTGCAAGAACGTGCATTCAATAAAAAGTTTTGCCCTTTTCATTTAAAGTCGTCAACATCTTTAAGAAACGGCTTAAACAAAACAGATGTGGAGAGGATGCCGAGTCGTCTGTCGAGATGGAAAAAAAGGAAAGAATCGAAAGCAAGAGCAGAGGAAAAAAGACGACAAAACCGAAAGCCAGAACAGAGGGAAAGCAGTCAGAAACGAAAGCCAGAACAGAGGAAAAAACTGACAAAAACGAAAGCCAGACAGAGGAAAGCAGTCAGAAACGAAAGCCAGAAGAGAGGAAAAAACTGACAAAAACGAAAGCCAGAACAGAGGAAAAGCAGTCAGAAATGGAAGCCAGAAGAGAGGAAAAGCCGCCAGAAACGAAAAGCCAGAGCAGAGGTAAAGCCGCCAGAAACGAAAGCCAGAAGAGAGGAAAAGCCGACAAAAACGAAAGCCAGAAGAGAGGAAAAGCCGACAAAAACGAAAGCCAGAAGAGAGGAAAAGCAGTCAGAAACGAAAGCCAGAAGAGAGGAAAAGCCGATAAAACGAAAGCTAGAACAGGGGAAAAGCAGTCAGAAACGAAAGCCAGAAGAGAGGAAAAGCCGACAGAAACGAAAGCCAGAAGAGAGGAAAAAGCCGACAGAAACGAAAGCTAGAAGAGAGGAAAAGCAGTAAAAAACGAAAGCTAGAACAGGGGAAAAGCAGTCAGAAACGAAAGCCAGAACAGAGAAAAGCAGTCAGAAACGAAAGCCAGAACAGAGGAAAAGCAGTCAGAAACGAAAGCCAGAACAGAGGAAAGCAGTCAGAAACGAAAGCCAGAACAGGCGAAAAGCAGTCAGAAACGAAAGCCAGAGCAGAGGAAAACAAGTCTCCCAGGCAGTGATAAACGTGCGATTTAGGCTTTTGTGTTTATTTTTTTCAACAGATTTTCACAGCATTCAAGCTGTTACGAAAATAGAGGGTTTTTTTTTTGTAATTATTAATGTCTGTTCAACCCATTTTATGACTCGTCAGTTTCACCTAGGATAGCCCAAACGCGTGCCTAACTACGGTGAGCACACTGATACGAGGCAGAGCCAACGCTGTCCAACACAAGATACATTCAACAATTTCCATGCAAATCAGCAGAAGGAATAGGCATTCAGTAAGTTTCAGGAGATTTATATAAGTATCCCAGTTATTAATCCGATTTTATTTTATTTTTGTATTCATGTATGAATAGTCCACTGACGAATTTCTAGTCTGAGTGTCATTTAAAGAAAAAGAAGTGTGGCTGAACAAAAATATTAGATCAAAGAACATGGACGGATGCAAAACACCAGAGCATTAAAAACAAATTATTCGGTGCATAAAGGGTTTTGGGCATTAGTTTAGAAAATTTGGGAACACAGACACACACACACACACACACACACACACACACACACACACACTGTTCACTTGCATATTGACCACTACATAGGCAAGGCATGCGGGTTTCAACCTTGAGAATTTCCAAATCAGGGTGAACATACCTTCTACAAATTGATAAACAGATAGCGAAGCAACCCTTCAAATATCAAGTTAATGACACAGTTAATGACACACACACACACACACGCGCGCGCGCGCGCGCGCGCACACACACACACCATGATATCTAATTTAGTGCTAGTAGGAAGATCGCTTTATGTTTTGTTTATTAGTTCATTTGTTTTGTTTTCCTCTGGGTTTGTTTCTTTGTTTTAAATTCATCTTTGTGTTGATGATAATGAGAATTCACATTTAGCTACGACTTCTCAATATCCTTCTGAATATGGGTGTGTCGTTTTTTTGTTTGTTTGTTTTTAATTATAGCTTGCTGGCCACGCTCAGTCCCTTCGCAAGACAACAGGTATTTACTCATCTGGTGCCCTTAAAAATGAAGGAAATCATCTTCATCATCACAATCATCATAATCTTTGTCTCTCTCACTTTCACCCTTTCTCCCCCGTGAGTGCGTACGTGCACGCGCACGCGCGCGCGCGCTCACGTGTGTGTGTGTGTGTGTGTGTGTGTGGTGTGTGTGTGTGTGTGTGTGTGTGAGAGAGAGAGAGAGAGAGAGAGAGAAGAGAGAGAGAGAGAGAGAGAGAAATGTATGTATATGTGTGTGCACGACGGCATGTGCGTGTTTCACCTCTCTCTCTCTCTCTCATTCTCTCTCTCTCGCGCACACACACACACACACACACACACACACAGAACACCTCTCTCTCTCTCTCTTCTCTCGCACACACACACACACACACACACACACACACACACACACACACACACACACACACACACACAGAGTGCGCGCGCGCGTGTATGCGCGAGTGTGTTTGTGTGTTGTGTGTGTACTAGCATCAACGGCAAAGTGAGTTCAAGAACTGTCACAAGAACCGACGGGTGGAATTTTTCATTTTCATTTTCTTTCTTTTTGTTTTGTTTTAGTTTTAGTGTTTTTTTTCTTTTCTTTCATAAAGTCAGTCTTTTTTTATACGAGCCAGTTTTTCCCCTCCGTCATATTTCTATGATCCGAAGTATTTTTGAAATGGTCTAGACCTTCTGAACAGATGGTTTATGAATAATAAATAATTATTTCACAAAGCGATATTCAAAACGAAAACAAACAAAAAAAAAGCGATATTATAAAAAAAAAAAGGAGAAAAAGAAAAGAAAAAAAAGAAAAGAAAGTAAAGCCATCATAGACAGTTCAAATTTCACATTAATAACGAGTTTTAGTTTTGAAATTGCATTATAAAGATTGGCTTTCTGTCCGTCAGTGAAACTCTGTTGAATGGCATTTGAAAATCCAAGGATCCCACGTTAGATTTTGAACGCGCCCTGCGCGTGTGTCAATTTGTTGTCTTCATTCTAAGTGATATCAAATGTGTGTGTGTGTGTGTGTGTGTGTGTGTGTGGGGGGGGGGGGGGGGTGGGGGGGGGGGGGGGGGGGGGGGGGGGGGGGGGGTGGCGTTGCGTGCGGGCGTGCGCGCGCGTGCACATATTTTTACTTGTGCATGTGCATATGCGCACGCCATCGTGCGTCTTTCGCGGGCGTGTGTGTGTGTGTGGCTGTTTTTGGAAATGTGCAAGAGATACATTCTTCATGAAAAATAAACAAACAAATGAATAAATAAATTCTAATGACAACAACAACAACAACAAAAGGGAGGTGAGAGGAAGGGGGTCGCGAATGGAAGGGGGTGAGGGGGATAGGGAACAAGACTATGACTTTCATGAACAATCTGTAACAGCATTATGCTATCGTATGACACAATACCTCTGAAGTACAACAATGAGGAAGTGTCATTCGATACTAATTCATAGTAAAAAAGATGTTCAAGGAATGCTCTAATGAGACTATGTATCAATGCTTCAGCAATGGCCATTAAAGCAATGGCCATAAAAAACAATGGGATTACACAGCAATTCTTCCAAGTTTCAGTGAGGTAAATAAAAAGGTGCAAACTGCTGTCTATTTTAGACTTGACTTTGGGTGTACAAATATTAGTCGACTTCCAGTGCCCTTAGATAAACAAGATGTGTTTGCTACAGGTGTTGCCATCAAAGTAAATAAGGAATCAGTTTATAATGTTCTGTCTGTGCACTACCCTAATAGTCCTAAAGAGGATGACACAGACTGGCTAAAACCTACTGATTTTACAAAGAGGAAGTGGATTATTATGGTTGATTTTATTGCTTACGTGCCCTTTTGGGACACAAGTTGTAATAAAGTGACATCAAATAGATTTGTTGAAAATATTGTTGATTCAAAATTTGATTTTATTAAATGACGGTAGAATTACGAGAATTCATGATGTAGTTACTCACAAGTCAAGTGCAATAGATCATTTATTTCCCTAAACATAGCAGTAAAGTATAACTGGTCTACAGTAGAAGATTGTTTAGGGAGTGATCATCTTCCCATTACAATACTTTTTAATGAACCGTCTACCACTGAATGCAAAATTCCAAAATTTAACTATAAATTGGCCAACTGGAAGCCTTTCAAACTTTTCTTCAGTCACAAAATACATCACCAATTGAGGATGACAATCTTGATATATTTTATGCTAATTTCTCAAAAGTTGTATTTATAGCAGCTGAAAAGACCATCCCAAAATATAACATAAAAAGATTGGAAAGTATGTTGGCAACGTATGGTGGACAGAAGAATGTAGATTCGCTGTACAGTCAAAGCGAAAAAGCTACAAAACATGGATAGAAATAAGTCAGAAGAAAACTTTATAATCATGAAACAAGAAAACAATAAATGAACTAAAATTATTGCTCAAGCAAAAAAAAAAAAAGTACTGGGGTTGAGTTTTGCGCAGGCGAAGTATCGGAATCAAAAGATTTATTTAAAGTTTGGGGAAAAAAAAGTCAAAGAAATAGAAAATTGCATACCCTATAAAGCTACAAACTGATTTTCCTACTGCTTTGGATAAAGCTGAAGCTTTTTTTTGTGGTTTATTTTCAGCTTGTGGGTCAGTCTAAAAAATCTTCAGCCAGAAAGCAGTCGTCACAGAAACAATGAGGAACAAAAGATGATTACATGGCTCCTCCAGAAAAAAACCCCAAACAAAAAACATACAAAAAAAAAAACAACAACAAAAACACAACAACAAAAAAAGCAAAAGACAAAAAAAAAAACAACAACCCCCCCCCCAGAAAAAAAAAAAAAAAAAAAAAAAAAAAAAAAAAGAAAGAAAAAAAGAAAAAAAAAAAAAACGAACATTTCCTAAACTCACCTTAACTGTAGTCAGAATTAACAGAAGCATTAGATTCTATCTCTTCACATGATTCAGCTGCTGGCTTTGATGGAGTGTCCTATCAACTCATCAGACATTTACCTTCTTCATGGAATGTATTACTGCATTCATTCTTCCAAAAATGTTGGATTAATGGCATTATTCCAAGAATCTGGAAAGTTCGGTAGTAGTCCCAGCACTCAAGGAAGGTAAAGTGAGGACATCTGTACACAGTTACAGACCCATAGCTCTAACATCTCATGCTGGTAAATTTTTAGGAAAAAAAAAAAAAACAAAAAAAAAAACGACTGTTATATTACGTTGAAAAAAAAAAAAAGTGTGATTCCTGTTCAGCAAGGAGGCTTTCGAAAAGGTCGCTGTACCACAAAACATTTAGTAAAACTGACCACTCACATTAAAAACCCATTCTCTCTCCCGCAGAAAAAGTACATTGGCTACATTTTATCTCAAAAAAAGCCTATAACTGCGTGTGGCACTTAAGGCTACTTTTCAAATTAAAAAAATGTTATTATTTTTGGGAGAATGTTTGATTACATTAAAAGCTTCCCAACAGAAAGAAGCATATGTACACGGATTAGAAGAATTTATTCATCCTTCAGGAATGTAAATATGGGTATGCCTCAGGGATCAGTTATTGCTCCCATGTTGTTCACAATCCTAATCCATTATCTTCCCAAATTTATGTCAAAAGCCACGCATGCAATTCAATATGCATATGATATCGCTATTTGGATCAACTGTACATTACGGAAGCATTCCAATCAACTTTGTACAGAAGTTGTACCGAAAGGAGTTGGATAAGTTAGCTATATTTATGAAGAACAACGGATTAGAACAGTCTGGAGAAAAACATGTCTTATGTTGTATAACAATGGTAACCCAAAGATGCTACCCCCGCTTTTGCTAGATGGTCAGATCCTAGAATATAAACAAAAAATTAATTGCCTGGGGGTATTTTTAACCCCTAAGCTGAAGTGGAAAACACATATTGAAAATCTGATTGATAAAACAAGAAAAAGATTAAACGTTCTTAAAATTACATGTTGTCAATCATGGGGTCAAGACTGTCATACCCTTTTACATCTATACATCTCTTTAGTCCGATCGAAACTGACATATGTGCAAGAAGTGTATTTCTCTGCACCTAATTCTCTTTTAAAGAAATCGCAAAGCTTGGATAGTAAGGCCATGAAATTAGCTCTGGGAGTTCCAGCTCATACAAACACTTATAGATGTTATAAAGAAACAAATATATTACCACTAAATGAGAAGCGAATATTGGATATATCCAAATATATTGTCAGAAGTCTTTGTGTTGAAAATTCATTTACTGAAGAAATACTGATGGATTCCAGCAATGATTTTCGCAAGAGTTATAAAAACCATATGTATATCCAACCAGTTAGAAAACACATCTTACTTTTTGTCACAGTGTAATATTGATATAATTGCTATACCAGAATTTCCTGCAGTACCTCTAATGCCTCTTTGGGAGCACTTAAAACGCTTCTTTTGATTACACATACACTATGTTAAAGAAAAGTGATAATGTAAATATTTTAACAACTGAAGTTCGTGAACACTTAGAAAAACAGCTATCCAAATCATTTAAAAGTGTTTGCAGATGGGTCGGTAATGGAATCCTCTGACAGTGGTTCTGGCTTTATAATATACCAACTTTTAAATGTCAGGAAATCATATCATTTAGGAAAGGGGTTTTCAATTTATGCCTCAGAATTATATGCAATACTGAAGGCTTCAACTTACATATGATACACCAATTGCTTTCTATAAAACCTTACTGTGTGTTGATTCCAAATCTGTTTTCACAATCCTAAAGCGTTGGGACTGCAAAGCTAGAAAAGATTTGCTTGAAATAAACATTTACTGCATTGTTTCATAACTCTAGGTATAAGAATTGATTTTGGTTGGGTCCCATCTCACTGTAGTTTAAAGTAGAAATGAAATAGCAGACAGTCTTGCAAAAGAAGGAGCAAACAGAAACGCTGAAAATTTATCGAAAATCCCTTAGATTTGTCCTCTTGTGAATTAATACAAAATGATGGAAAAGTATATACATAAGCAGAATTTTAGTAAAGGAAAAATGGCTACTTTACCATCGTGCCCAAAATTTCATAAATTAAGGTGAATACTTGAAACACTAAATATTCTCATGGTATTACTTGTGTCTGCAGAGAAAACATTTCTGTGCGTCATCTTTTGTTTGAATGTTCAGTGTTGACCTCTCTCTATCAGGTCAAAGGTACTAAGATGAATAACTTTGATAATGTCAATACTGTCTCTTACATGGTTCATATGTTGATGAAATTTCTATGGTTATTTTGCAGTCACAGGTTGCAATTTGAAAGTACTAGAAAAGCTGAGTGTGAAGGGTTTGTGTGTGTGTGTGTGTGTGTGTGTGTGTGTGTGCGTGTGCGTGTGTGTGTGTAATATCATCCATCGATGAAAAGATATTACATAAATTACTGAACTGAACTGGCTCCAAGTTTTCTTCTGACAATTTGTTTGACGAAAAGGAATCTAAGAAATACGTTTGCATTCTTTGACGAAGGAATATAATTGATCAAGAGTGATCTGTTGAACACATATGAAATTGACAATTTTAGAAAACTTCATTTTGACAGCATTGGTTCTTAAACGGAATAAAAGGTATGTTATAAGCTAGAATGATGAACTTGACAACTTTCTCAATACGATTTCAAATGGAAATGCTTTCTTTGAAGATAGATTCCTTTTATAAAGTAGACCTATTTGTCCTGAATCTTTCCTTGCTGTTGTTTCAGGCAGACTACAATTTCATAAACTGAAAGGGAGACCGTTTAGATCTGCAGCTTTCTCCGAAATTTTTGTACCTCTTTTGGTTGCTCTGTCAACCATTCCATTAACATTTACGTCACGGTGAGATGGCAAGCCTACCCTGAAAAACTCAGTTACAGTGCATTTTACAGGTATGCTATGTATTAATGATTTTGTACACGAGGTTAGGTCGTACACTGTGAAGCACGTGAATGTTGGGTATAAAAAAAAAAAAAAAAAACAAACAAAAAAAAAGTGAATCAACCAAAGCACCGTTGTAATTATACTCATTGGAAGATTTACTCTGTATTATAATGTTAGCAAGATTGTTGTTAACTTGGCTGTAAAAAAAAAAACACTGCAAGAGAAAAAAAAAAATTCTTTACAATCTTAAGTCAGGGAATGACAAAAGTTTTCCAACATTGTTGTTGCCAGGTGCTGACCCGTCCGTTTAAAAAAAAGGTTGAATTTTGAATTTCTCATGAATATGTGCTAGGAAAAAAAATCCTAATGCAAAAATGTTCTTTTTCTCACTTCAATACATTTATGTCAGAGTTTTTGATTTCTTCCATGATGGAACAGTCGTGTGAGATGGCCTTTATGGTTTATCTTTTCTATTTATTCCATTATTTTTTAAGCTCAGTGAGATGTATATGTTGCCACTGTCATGTGTATATGTTGCCACTGTCATTTGTGACTACATAGTATTGGTCCTTTTTGGAAACTCAGATTCAGATCTAATTTTCTATCCGTCATCAATACAATTGTCACTTGTACTCGCCATCATAAGATAGTCTGAACTTGCAAGTTTTCAGTATTTCCCTTAAGCAGTAGAATGCCAGCTGTTCAGTGTGTTTTTCCGTATTTCATGAGCGACTAGGAACGCTCAGAAAAGCATGCGCGCGCTCGTGTGTGGAGGCCTGTCTGTCTGCATGTTTTTGTATGTATGTTTGTGTGCATGCATACGCGTATGCATATATGTATGTATGTATGAATGTAGGTTGGTAGGTAAGCAGGTTAGTATGTATGTATTTACTATGTATGTATTTATGCATGTAAGTATGCACGTAAGAATGTTTATATGTATATGTAATCAAGTGTCAGTCGCCGAGAATGTCATCGTATCAGCATTTGTGATAATATCGAATAATGTAAAAGAAATGTGTGTATGGTGGGCAAAAGAAGCACTGCATGGGTCCACCAACACACAGGTCTAATGCACTGTCATTTTGTGACACATCGACATCGTCATCATCATCAACATCCTCGTCGGTATTGTTTTGAGGAGTCCATAGCCCTTTCAACATAAGAATACAAATGAACTATGACTTTGTTACACCCCACCCCACCACCACCAATTTTACCACTGTCCGAACATCGTCGAAACTAGAACCGTCACAGGCAAAAAATGTTAGCGCTGATGATCACCACGACCTACCTCCATACTTCATCTTTTGTCATACAAGTGTCCTGTCAGACCCGACCCAAAGCATACACTGACATTTGACAATAATGTGTTCCATGGTCCACATAAATCTGTGACCCGCCAGCACAAAATGTCATCCAGGTATAGGGGCGACATTTTGTAGCACTAAGTCAGTAGCAGAATGTCACCGGGTCAGGACGAAATTTTGTACGATGCTTCGCTCCACACCCCCACTCATTCCTCTTCTATCAGCCTTTTGTACACACATGCCCATAGAAAAGAAGTACGAGTTGCAAAACTCGATGTTTTGGGTTTAAACCCCCCCCCCCCCCCCCCCCCCACCCCCCCCGATTTTTACAATAAGCTATCACAGCACCCACTGCAAGTCGATAAGGCAGGTTATTATGATGTGGGCGTGTACTTCTTTTTTGCCCAGCGTTTTACACCTCCACTGAAGCAACTGATCCTGTTTAGTCGTGATTGGTGACAAATTTCGAAATGACCGTAGACGTATTTCTTCGCCAGCGACAATTTTTGGAACGAGGCTTCCGGGATTTTGTCTCAACGACCAATTTTGCAGAACGAGGCAACAATTTAGGATGTCACAATAATGTTCTGCTTCAAGGCAACAGTTTCCATTAGCCTTGATTCGCTACTAAATTGAGGGCGGTATGACAGATAATGTGTCACGAGTATGTTGACATGAGGACCTTCTTACTGGAGGCCGCTATTAACGGCAGTCATGATTTCTTAGCTGCAGTGGCAGAGTGACCAAGTCTCCTCCAGAGGAGGCCATCAAACCATGAACTGAACGACGCTGAAGACTGACACAAACTCACCACGGGCATAAAAGCGGATATGAAATAAACACTGAGGTCACCATGAAAGCTGGGCATATAGGGCACACACAATTGAGAATGTAAAAAACTCTTAAAAAGAAGACTGATTACTGTGGATTATGTTATGGAGCCTTATTTTGAACTGGAACTACATGACATGGCCGGTACTCTGATCTACGTCAAACTGTAATCCACCGCAAACGCAGGTCCCACAGATAAAGTTAAGATACCCGCAATGCCGGTCAGAAAAAACCTGAGTCTTAGGGTCGCATTCACGAAATAAATGAAGTTCGGATAAAGTCAGCGTGGTTCCAGTCTTCGTATTTGAGACCATAAGCTGATGACATATCAACACCTCTTGAGATGGAGTAGGACAAGGCCGAAAACTCCACAAAAACAATGGCCCATGGGAGTATAACTCTTGACGCTGACAACTCAATTACGTCGGCTGTTAAAAAGAAAAAGAGAAGAAAAAGGTAAAAGGTGCCCTGCCATCGAGTGGTGCCTCTATTGATGAAATCTGCGCTGGGTTCTGCCTGCAGGAGCACGTGGTAAAATCAGGTTACTATCATCCCTAGAAAAAGATTTCAATCCAAAGATTTTTTTTTCTTGTGCATTGTCAGCTTGAGGAGGGACAAGAAAGAAGCAGAATCTCGTTGGAGGGCAGGAGACTTGTCATATACTGTCACTGAGCAAAGACTAATCCACCCAAAGGTCTGTCTATCCTTGTGCATTCTTGAGATGCAGCTCCGAGCCCCCACCTTCGCTTTTTTCATGGGCTTCTTTTGGATGAACTCAAGTAGGTCTCTTGTTGTACCCTGCCACTCAGGCAACCACACACTTTGTTTTTCTGGGAGAAAATAACAGAAGTATTGATTGGGCAGTTGAGACGTTTCTGTTGGCATCGTCTCTGTGATCTAGATTTTATTTCAATCAGTATCCTTATAACAACTGCCCCATCCCTCATCCCCACCCACCCCCGCATCTACTTCTATCTTCGTCAGGTTCAGGCTGTCCTTTGCGAAAAATACCCTCACCAATCCACCCCCATCTCTCTATCTCTCTCTCTGTTAACATTTTATATCAGTGTTCCTATCTATCTTTCTCTCTCTCGTTAAAGATTTGGACAGTGTAGCTCCCTCTCCCATCCTGCTTTCCTCCCCGTCTCCTTTTCTTTACTCTCTACAGACAAC
>JADBJO010000915.1:319668-329668 GCA_016801955.1 Conus betulinus | reverse complement strand
TGGCGATGGTAACTCAGTCGGAAATGAGATTACTGTAGGTGCGTGTGCTCTTGTGTCTGCTCACTTTCACACAACCTGCCCCAGAAGATTGTTAAACATAAAGTGGCTGGACAAAATCCCAGACACGAGGTGCTTGACAAAGCAGGCCTGCCGAGCACCCAGACCATTCTGATGCTGTCTCAGCTTCCATGGGCAGGTCATGTAACTCGCATGCCAGACCACCGGCTACCCAAGAGACTCTTCTAGTTCTACGGTGAATTGCAACAAGGAGTGGGTTCTCATGGAAGTTTTAAGAAACGCTTTAAAGACTCTCTCAAAACATCGTTGAAAGCATTCAACATCAACACTGACACATGGGAACAAACTGCATAAGATTGAGCTAGATGGCGCTAGTCAATCCACAAAGGCGCCTGTTTATGTGAAGAGAGGACAGCTGCAGCACAAAAAAAACAGACAAGAGACAGGCAAGGAAGACGAAGCCAGCAAACAAGACGAGGTCTCCTAAATTCCCTGTCCAAGCTGTCACCGCACATTCCGTGCACGCATAGGCTTGCTCAGCTACCGTGTCCACAAATCATCTCAGCCGCCTCAACCCCAAGATGACTGAAGTGGTCCTCGTCGACTCGACGGGCGAACACACAAAAGCCGCTTCAGAGTCGCATCTGTCGACCATGTACAACCTAGAGCTTGGGAAGAAAATGACGCCGGGGGAAGGGAGACGAGTGTGCTGGAGATGGAAAGTGAGTCAGGAATGAGATCCCTGTAGATGTGTGTTGTTGTTCCTGTTCATTGCTATTTGTATTCACTATAGTGGTTGTATTTTTGTGTGGCCGAGCCAATGATTGGTAGACAGATCCCTCTACAGCCTACTGTTTATAAGAATAGCTGTGTTGCCATGTAAAACACTCTCACACAGAGGAGCAAACAGTTCTAATCAGCGAATATTTAGGAACTACTGTGTTCAATGCAATATAACGCACATGGCAAAATGCTAGGTTGGAGCCAGTGGTCTGCACTGCCGACGGTGCCCAAAATAATTGTCAACCGGATTCAACTGCCTTGAGCTGGATCCCCATATTTTCGACTTTCTATTCCACTTTTCGCATGTTCAGATGGCCTTGGAATAAAGCCACCAGAAACGAAGCATTTACAATCTGAAGCGCTCCCCTCCACAGCCTGTTATGAATTTTGCACGTTCAACAAGACGTGGTCACATGTCTACCAGCTGCTCCGAGACTCGTGACGTCAAATCCGAGACAAGTTTCTTCAATCTAAAACACGTCGTGAAATAAGAGCTTGTGCGACATAGCTCCCAACCTGTTTCTTACAAACGTCAGACGGATTCACTGGAAGCACCGTGCGAATTTTATAGTTATATCCGTTGAGTCACTATTTCAGTCTCACATTTTTTCGGTGCACTGATGTGCATCCAAATGCAAGAAAGAACAGGCGCTTTGTTCAAAAGAGACATTCTACAGACTGTTTATCATCATCGGTTCCCATTCTTCTAAGCAATCCTTTACAATGCCACTCGTTTCCCTCCTCTATGGGAGGTTTGGATAGAAGGGACACGGCTGTAGGTCGGAACAGGCCCGATCGACATGCTTATTTACATGATCTTCGAGACCGCCCTTCGAGAAATTACTTTGTCGGGTGGTGAGACGTAAACAGTACATAACAAGCAAGTACGATAACCTTTGCTCCCATCGTGAAACGTCTCACGGCGTTACCCATTCAGTTAACACACACACACACACACACACACAACACACACACCCCCCCCCACACCCCCCCGGGATCCCCTCTCCCCCCCCCCCCCCCCCCCCCCCTCCTCAGATTTTTCACGCATGCCCATATACCCCGACTGACACATGCGCATACATACAAGACATAACAGCGTAAGAGATGTGAAAACACAAACATTTATTCTAGACTGGGCCTGGTGTAGCTTTTTAATCTTGAAAACTGTTACACGGAACACACAGACAAGCATAAACAAAAACAGGTAGCCTCGTCATGGTTGAGATGGAAGCGAATACTTAATTATCTACATACTGACTATTTGCACGGGTTTACACAAACAGGAGATTCTGTGTCTTTTAGTCACTTCAGATTATGAAAGATGCCGATGCAGCGACAGATGAGGGAAACTTAGCTGACGTTGTTTACTTTGGAAGAAAACAAAAGCTCTTTGACTTTGTTCCATATAAAAGCATATAACCGAAATTATCCACTTACGGTCTCAGTGGAAAATCATTATACTGGATGAGGAATTTTCTGGAACGTAAGCCACAGAAAACTGGAGATGGAATGTAACGCAGTTCTATGGTTCTCGATGGAATTTCTCAAGGAAACATCCTGGGACCTATTCTATTTACGGGTTTTATGAACGACTTGAAAAAAACTGTACAGAGTGACGATAGAGATGTTATACGAAGACTTGCATGCATTACACAACTGATAAAGTAAATGGAACTGCATAAAAAGTAATAGTTTTTTACAACAACGACGACCTACAGTTTGGTTTTAAACAATAATTGCACAAATCCATGTGTTAAAGAAAAAAAAAACCTATAGCAATCATACTGATAATAAGCAAGGTTTACCAGTAACATTTGATGCCATAGCAACATGTTGATAATATCATGAATAGATTGAAAAAAAAAAGGGATATTCTGTTACTTAATTAGATATCCTTTTTAAGACTTGCAAAAGCGCTGTAAGACCGTATCTTACTAAAGGAAAGATTATCTAGTGACCATTTTTGAACAGGCAATTAATTGCCATCGAATAAGTTCAAAGAAGAACGACTGTATTGTTACATAATATTAAGAACATGCTTTATATTTAAATATTGAAACATTTTAACCAACGTTCACTCAAAGCATGATGAAAAAAAAAAAAAAACGGAAACTTAATACAGACTTAATGAAATCTTCTATGGACTGGACGATAACTACCTCTGACCGGTGATGAGGAGGAAAAGAAACACCCGAAGGTGCTGGGGAGGACCCAAAGGAGCACTGTCTTCACCTGCCTTTAGAGCAGTCCTGTACCACCCTTGGAGGCCTGCGCTGTGTTGACGATGGGTACAGGCCTGGGGACTGGACGATAACTACCTCTGACCGGTGATAAATAAGATTTGATGAAAAGATTTTTTTTTCATTCAGTCGCTCCAATTTTGAATTAATTCCCTCAAAGCTGTAAACAAGACAAAATACTAGCTCTTTCAAAAACCTTCTAGATCCTAGGATACAAAATCATTATATCTGACATCTGTTTGATAACAGAATAATCACTCAAGATTTCCAAGTAGGCTTACTCAATGCCCTCACCACATCAAACAAACAAAACTATTTGTGATTTGCATTTGTTGAATACAGGCCAGCAGGCCTATAAGCAGCTTACTACCAGTACTATACTGATGCCACTATATCTCAAGTGAGGCGAACAGAGGTAAAGTGTAAGTGATACATAATATAAGTCACGCGTACACTCTATATGACACACATACAAGCACGAGCACGGACCTATTCAAACAATCTAGATAGATATCAGTGACACTGGACCTGTGATAGTTGCTAACGTGACTGCACAAAAGGCAAAGACAGTTTTAAAACAACAACAACAACACACACACACACACACACAACATACATACATAAGTATACACACACAAACACGCGCGTGCACGCATACGTACGCGCGCGCGCGCGCGCGCGCACACACACACACACATGCGTTGAAACAAGCATGCATGCAGCCCACTGACAGTCTGGTGATAGAAGTCAACAAGAATATACTAATTATATATAATACTATCCCCTCTCTAGACAAAACCCGATATTAAGCAAAGCAATATTAAATGACTAGACGTCTATGAGGCGACAAATAAAAACCCATGGATACGTTACATGTAAGCTCACAAGACCTTTTATTTCTTTATTCTCTCTCTTTTCTAGCCAGTCATGCACCCGTTTTGACGCTTATAAATATTTGCGGTCGCACTAGAGACTTTAGGGTGGCTGGTGGTACAGGGGTGGAGAGAGAGAGAGAGAGAGAGAGAGAGAGAGAGAGAGAGAGAGAGAGAGAGAGAGAGAGAGAGAGAGAGAGAGAGTGGGGGGAACGTTTGTGGCAAGCAAGAGAGGCAGGCAGGACAAGTCGGCTGGCAGCGGAGACTGAAGCCCAGGGAGGGAGGGAGGGAGGGAGGGAATGATCAATCAATACACGACTGCACGTAGGAGTTGGAAGAGGCACATGATGCAAGATGCCTTTTGTGTTCTCGCCCACCAGAGCCGTGTGCCGCTGCGTACTTCGACTCCCTCCCTCCCTCTCCGTCTCACACACACACACACACACACACACACACACACACACAGAGAGCCTACCCACGAACGCCCACACGCATTCACACCCCCTCCCCCTCGCGTCCACCTTCACCGTATGCATTCACTTGAACAAGTGTCATTACATACTTTGATAGTCTCTCTCTCTCTCTCTCTCTCTCTCTCTCTCTCTCTCTCTCGGGCGTGGTGCGCGCGCGCGCACAAGCACAGACATACACATGCACAAATGCATATATATGCAGTCATATTCGTGCAGCACACACACAGACCTACACACACGCACACGCACGAGCGTGTGCGCGCACACACGCACACAGAAACTAACTTACGTATGCACACACACACGCGTCACACACTCACGCGTCAACACACGCATATGCTTGCACACGCACGTACGCTTATGCATGCATAAACGCGCGTACGTGCACCCGTACACAGGCCTTCGCATGTATGCACGCACGCACGCCGCACACACACTCACGTACACATCAATCCAAGCTGTTTGTCACGACGCTTAGACAGACAAGTCTCTTTTTCACACACACAGGTACATGTACGTGCACACAAACTCACATATGCAAACAAGGCCTCCGCACACGCTCTCTCTCTCTCTCTCTCTCTCTCTTTCAGGTACAGATCCAACCGAACTCTTTGTCACCGCATTGTGCACTTCGGCACACACGCGCGCTGTACAAATCGGACACGATCTTGTACAGGTGAGGTGAGTGGAATATTTCATTGAATTTTCATCATAATACTATACTAAACCCCACCAAAACCTGATTATTCTTGAATGAATTAAAACTGAAGGTGGATGGACCCCACTTTCCCCCATAAATCGTATATGACAATACCTGTAAATAATCGAAACAAACATTTCATAAATTCAATCTGCAACTGTGCAAGGACATAAATCTTCTTCATCACCCAGATCTCACTACAATAGCGTAAACAGGTACAACGTGTATTGTGTACGGGCGCAATACAGCACAGAGGGGAAATCTTTGCTTTCTAACTGTCTGTGATAATGAAAAACCTAGCTTTCTGAGCTCAGTCTCAATGAACCTTTTCTATGTCTTTACAGACTTTCCGGCCCCACAAGCTTCGATTCTGACATTATAACTTCTCTTTGATCACAAGGTTAACAAAAAAAAAAAAAAAAAAAACAAAAAAAAAAGTCTCGCGGCTTTGAAACACAACATTTTAGTTTTACTTCCATTAACATCACGTTTCCATTAATCACAATAATACTAATCACAAATATTTTAAATGTACTTCCATTAGCATCACGTTTCCATTAATCACTATAATACTACTAAACACGAAAATTTTGATTTTACTTCCATTAGCATCAAGTTTCCATTGATCACAACAATACTCAAGAGCATCCGGTACTTTTCTGCAAATCTTGATTCGACAACTGCAAAATTGTATCATCCGAGTAGAATAAAATGAATAGGCTAAACACTGAAATAAAAATCGATCAAAGTTACAGCAATATTTACGGGTGTATAATTCTGATATTTAAATACTGTTCAAGACCATTTTAAAACAAAAGATAACAGAAGAAATATTTTCGCCTAGCGTCACATATCTATCATTACTGGAAAAAGAAAATCAGAGTTTTTAGCCGTTAACAAAGACAACAGACCGAATTTGTTTACATAAACTTTTGATTACGCAAAAGAGCTTTCCAAGACTCCTTTAATTTATAAGCCCATAGTCCTCTTCTAAACGAAATCAAAGGCTTTCCTATAATCGATAACAGTGCGGTATAAATCAATCTCAACGAATTCAGTTCTATTTCATACAGTCGTGACATGTTTTCCTACGCAAGTTTGACAATAATGTCCATTTTTCTGTCCCACACCAAATTTTATTGCAAAGTTTGTAAACACATTGGGTAATAGAGGGTAACTGTGGGAATGCACTAAGTTTGTATTTGGTCACTGCTTACTGCTTTCCCATGCTGTAAGTGTATTAGGGCGGCATACAGGTTCGTGTTCTGACACTCCCCTGTCAAACTGCCACTTTTGATAACGAAAGATCGTCACATCTTAATGAATCGCCTGAAGCGCGCTTCGGGCATTCGTGACACGCGTATATATATGCATGCGCGCATGCCTGCACTCCGTACATCAGTCTGTGTGTGATATTGTTTTTATGGCAAGGAAATGCGCGTGTAAAAGCGTGATTTTTTGCATGAATATGTAGTAATTACGTGTGTGTGTGTGTGTGTGTGTGTGTGTGTGTGTGATATTCACCACTGACCGTGGTTGCTGAATGTCTCAGGTGAGGATGTGAAGCACGCTGCGCCGTGTTTTTCCCCTTTCTGACGTCAGTCACTGGCCGATCTCATCCATTAATTTCACTGGTCGTTTAGTTTACCCTGGGCTGGGAAACCGCAGCGTCTTCATAACAACACTGGACTCCCGTCCCCTTATACCCACCCCCGCCCCGTCCTCTTTGTCTTTTTCTGTCCGTCCGTTACCTTCTTTCACATCAGCATGTCGTGAGCATGAGTGCATAATCAGTGTTGTGTGTCTATGCAACGTGTGTGAGTGTGAGGGATGGGGAGATGGGTGGGTGGGAAAGAAGGCACAGAGAGAGAGAGAGAGAGAGAGAGACAGACAGACAGACAGACAGAGAGAGGGCACGATCATTATGTACTAGCAAATGTGTGCGTGTGCATACGCAGAGAGAGAGAGAGAGAGAGAGAGAGAGAGAGAGGGGGGGGGGAGCATGATCATTATATACTTACAAATATGTGGGTGTGTATACGCAGATAGATAGAGAGAGAGAGAGAGAGAGAGAGAGAGAGAGAGAGTGCGTGTACATGGCTGGTTTTTTGGCGTGATGATAGAGACAAAAGCGCTGTGAAGCTCTATTCTGAAGCCTAACCTGACAGAGGCAGGTAAAACTTATCATAAAAAAGAGTGCCCGTTGCTTACAACCGACTGGGCATAACAATCACTGTCACAGAGACTGCTATTGACGTCACTCACAGTACCTTTCAAGACAAATCCAAAATCCAAAAACCCGTGGTGAAACAGGGTGGCGAGGGACAGAAGTGTGGAACTAGAGGTGAAGAAAACGGGGGCAAGAAAACTGCGGAATCTTTTTAAACAAAAAGGAACAGAGAACAACTTTCCACGAACTACAAGACGCTTAAAATATAACTGAGTAAAACCCAAAACCCATGGAAAAGAAAATCACCAACAGCCTATTCGTCCCCAACGACTAGTCTCAGTCACAACACACAGACACACATACTTTTCTTCTTCTTAGCTGTTGTCTGTCCACGCAATTTAAACCGGCTATATAAGCGTGTGCGAAATACTTGTCACGTTTCGCCTGTTGATGGCTTGGAGGTCGAAACGCGTCGCTTCTTTCTGTTATGTGTTTTTCTTTGTGACATTCCTTCGTTAATTCTCACGATTTGTAATTATTAAAACGTTTGCAGATGCATCATTTCATGTCGTGATAGACTGATGAAGAAACTTTGAGGGACTCAAACTGCGCTGCTTAGCCCAGGCGTGCCACACCATTCAAATCGAGATCGATTCTAAACCTCCTTTTCTTAAATCTGTGTTGGTATTAGAACGAATATAAAGAACATTTAGGCCCTCTTTAAATCAATGCTGAAACAGATCAACAAATGAATACTGTTTAGTGAGTTAAACACACACACACACACACACACACACACACACACACAACGAAAAAAGTTCTGTGATGGTTCGCTACGGGAAAAAAGAAAGGGGTCTGTATGGAATCCACCTTAGGATGCTTCCACCTGGTTGATGCCCGACAAAAAAAAGCACTGAATATGATGTTCAACCCGTGAACTCGATTGTGCCAAAGCAGGCTTCTTCAATTTGCAAACGCCGTAATGAGTACGCTGCTGGCACTGCCACTGCTACAGAATGATATTGAGTCTCAGTGTCGCTGTGCATAGTAGGGATGTGGAGGAGGGGTTAGAGGTCAGTGGGTGAGAGAGATGTGGTTGGTGAAGAGGGCAGAGGAGGAGAGGGGAGGATTAAAGGCTGAGAAGGAAGGGTTAGGGTGGATGACTGGCGCGGCGGTTAATACCAATGAGAAAAAGAGGAAGGCATGACAATGACAATGACAACAACAACAACAACAACAACAACACACCCTCATGCGGGACATGCTTGGAAAGGTTTGTAAATAATTATCATTCTATTATTTCTTGATTATGCTGGCGCTTGTACTGCCAAGAACAACAGCTAAGTTTAACACGGGTGCACACGCGCGCGTGCGCGCACACACACATTCACACACACGCGTGCACGCGCGCATGAATACAAACACGCCTTTTTCCCTCACCGCCACTCTCACCCCCCCCCCCCCCCCCCCCCCCACATGCACACACTTGACCATAAAAACCAGGATATTTACATAAGCTGTAACACATGTGAGCAAAGAAGACAGGGGTACCAGCCCCATACGTCATTTCTACATACGTGAAGGCTTGATCCGGGTCAATTAGATTCATGTTTATAACCACAACGACCACAGGGGGCCGTATCAGAGCTGCTTGATTCGCTTCTCAGCAACAACACTGCAGTCACTGCACAAGTACCCGCAGAGATCTGCGCACATGGCACGCCTCCCTTCCCCACAATCTCATTCCATTCCATGTCAACCCTTCTGCTCCCATCTACACACACACACACGCGCGCGCGCGCGCATGCACGCGCCCGCGCACACGCACACATTCGAACACTGCGCATACGCTAAAACACACACACACACACACACACACACACACAGCACACAGGCACAGGCGCGCGCGCACGCACACACACACATATATAAATACATACAAATATTGCAAGTACACATGTACGCCAACACAAACGTACATCAAGGCATGCGTGGAAATATGTACATACGTATGCACACACATATACGAATATGCGCGCGCGCACGCGCACACACACACACACACACAAACGCGCGCGTGCGGTATGCTCTTGCTTCCAAATGTGTGTGTGTGCATGTGTGTGTGTGTGTGTGTGTGTGTGTGTGTGTGTGTGTGTGTGTGTGTGTGTGTGTGTGTGTGAGTGCGGGCGCACGCGTGCGTCCGTGCGTGTGTTTGTATGTGTGCGTGCGTGTGTGCACGTGCGTGTGCGTGCGTGCGTGCGTGCGTGCGTGCGCGTGTTTCTGTGAGTTACTATAAATTTATACACGGGTTAAAAAAAAAAAAAAGAAATTCACCGAAGAAGCTAGAATTGATGTTAACGAAAAGTGAAACTCTTAAATTACTATGATGCGCTAAGTTTTTGATGTGTCCAACTTCTCTGATAAAGAAATATTCAATTCCAATACAATTCATGTATAACAAGATAATATGCAACCATATACAAATAATTTCTGTATTGTAGTAAATCTTTGAGCATATATTACAAGTAAGATAGTTAAACTTACGAATTAGTCTAACAGTTCAGACGTCATTCTGAGATTATTCCGTATCACAAAACGATATCTTCATAACAAAACTTGCGGTCAAAAAACCGTCACCTCTCTCTCTCTCTCTCTCTCTGTGCGTGAGTGTGTGCATGCGTGCGTGCGTGTGTGTGAGTGCGTGCTCGCGTATGTGTGTGCGTCCGTGTGTGCGCGTGCGTGCG
>JADBJO010000915.1:304668-314668 GCA_016801955.1 Conus betulinus | reverse complement strand
TACGTATGTTGTATGTGCGCGCACACACACAAAATCACGCACATGTACTTGGACTTCTAGGTGAAATCACAAAGTATGGTATCTTTTATTTTCAAGGTTGTGTGTAAAAAAAAAACAGTTGAACTACTGGTAAAAATGCTGTTTAATTCTTGTTTTGTGTTAAAGAATTTAAAGAAAAAAAGGCAGGCCAGTATTATTGGTAAATGTTATTAATTCTCACTCATTAATATTAAGCATCTGTTCAATGAAACAGTAATTGTTATCTGAAAAGCATTATCAGCACCTATTAAAAACACTTCTTAAAAACGGATTAGTATGTTTTCACGTATGTTTCAACAGAACAAACTTTGAAAGTTATTGTCAAAATGTGAGACTATTCGCGTATCGTTCTGACAGTCCACTGTCATTGTCCATAACTACTGAGAAATCTGCCAGATAAATGTTTGACATTTTTTTTTTTGGTTTCTTTTAGCTATGGTAAAACCCTTACCCTTACAGTGATTTGTTACATTCTTCACTGATAAGCGTTCTCTTGTAAAACACTTCTTCCCACACTATTTTTTTTTTCTCCAGGCAGTCTACCTATTGCTTGAAATTTGGGGCAATTCAGGTATTGCCTGTCGAGTTAAGTGAACACGTCTATTGTCTGAAATTGGCAATACGTTAACCGCCTTCTTTCACTAATTGCTTGTGATATAAACAGCCGGCACAACATTTTCAATACTGATACAATATCCAGCTTGTTCCACCTGATGAGATTTTTTTAACGTACGTAAAACAAAATTTATTTTTGAACATTTTTCGTTTAAACCGACTAAAACGTGGCTGGTGGATGTATACGGATACACGTTCCTTGAAGTAACTCGACCTTCCCGGATTATCTGGCTGTGCGACAATAATTTAACGTATGTAATGATCAAGCACCCTTCTAATTATGAGCCTCTGCATGATCATACTGCTAGCTCTAACTGGAATACTGTCTTCTTTCTGTCGTGCGCGTGTATTTTCATACCTTTAAAGGGAATCCGGGCCTGCCAACTGAAATAAAGATTTATAATATTAGCAAGACAGTAATGAATATCTGACGACACCCACATTCCAACTCCACTTGCTGTGAATAATTATGAACACAATAATCTGACTGTGAAATACTAGTCCTTCAGAGAATGTTAACAGCCAGACAGCCTCGCTTACACTGCAAAGGTATTAAGAAATCATATGAACAATGCCGAACACGTCAGCTGAGAAGGAATAACAACCAAACGATCAACAGGCGAAAGGCAATTTGGTTACCACAGTCGGGACAATGATAATAAAGTAGCACTAAATACAATAAAATGAAAATGCACTTGAAGAACCTCAACTCAACAAATGACGAACCGGTAGCAGACTGAAATCAACAGCTGTTCTCAGCAAATCTGTGAAGACATCACAAACAACAAAAAAACAACAGGACAGGACACGACAGAATTATACTAGTTTGATGACAGGACAAAACTGAACTGGCTACGGCAGTGCATACACAGACAGGTTGAGACTGGCCAAACAGTACAGGACGGAAAGGAACTAAACGGCCAGCTGTAGTGGCGAAGTGGTTTGCGTCGCGGACTCCCGGCTTGGAGGTCGTAGGATCGATTCCCATCAGAGTTATGTGGGATTTTCTGCCCCGACCGGCTCCTACCAAGAGTTGAGTTTGCTACGGGCTCAGTTGGGAAGACTAGGACCACAGAGTCGAGTTTCATCATGCGTCTCTGAAGAGTGTTGCTCACATTTCCTGACCAACACTGCAGGTGCCTCTATCTCTCTCTGGCCTGGTTGACGCCGGGACATATCATGAAAGGAAGCGTAGACTACAGCCCTGTCATGCAGTCTCAGACCGGAATGGAAATCCGTAGCGTCATCTTCATCATCCTCATTCTCATCGATCAGCATAAAAAAAAGAAAGGATCTAACAGGACAGGTCACCTAACTGGATGGGACAGGGTAGGAGAGGACGGAACAAGTCAGGACAGAAATGGGAAGGAAAGACAGAGGATAGTAAAGAACTGGGCAAAACAAGACAACACGACAATAAACGGTAGGGCAAAAAAACAGGACAGAATAGCAAACTAAAAGACCTACCTGGCAAAAACAGGACATCCAAGACATGGGACAGTAAAGGACAGGACGAAACAAGACAAAAGGATAATGGAGGACACAGGGAAGACAAGCAGACAGGACAGCAAAGGACAGGGAAGACAGGACAGTTAAAGACAGAATAGTAGAGGGCAAAACAAGACGGAACAGGACAGGAAAAGCAGGAAAGAAATTGACAGAACATACACAACAGAAGAGGACATATTAAAAGGCAGTTCAGGCCCACAGCACAGGACATTCAGAGGACAGGGCAAAACAGGACAGCTAAAGAAAGACAGAAGTGGACAGCACATGACAAAGAACAAGACAGAATTTGAAAATACAGCACAGGGCAAAAGTAATCATAGGCTCAGCAGGACAGAATACGACAGAGCAAAACAAGACATTTAATGAATGAGCAGGACAGCATAGAAGGGAGCTAAGCAGAACAGTAAAGAACAGATCACAACGAGAAGTTAATGATACAACAGGACAGGACCAAAGGGAAGAGTACAGGGCAGAGCAAAAAGGGAAGCCAAGGGCGAAACAGTACAGAAGGACAAAACCGGGAAGCTGTGAGCACACAGGACAAAAAAGGACGGAGCATGCATGACAGGACAGGAAAGACCATAAGAGGATAACTTATCACAAAATCTGGCATTACACGAAAGAACTGGGGCAGGGCACATTCAGCCGATTCAATATTGTTAATGATTTGATTTTAGGAACATTTTTTTGTGTTCAATCTGAAAGATGGCACAAAGCAGAAACATCCCAACAGTTACCGTCCACAGTGACGGTATCATCCAAAAATATCTCTTGCACGCGGGAATAGAATTTAATTAATTTCTTTGCATCTTCCTAGCATCTAATCTGAACTTTCTTGGGGAAAAATCGCCAGCAACATCTCAATGTGGAAGAACCTACACATATTTACAATAACAGATAAAGAAAGAGAGAGAGAGAGAGAGAGAGAGAGAGAGAGAGAGAGAGAGAGAGAGAGAGAAGAAGAAGAAGAAGAAGAAGAAAGAAGAAGAAGAAGATGCAGAAGAAGAAGAAGCAGAAGAAAGAAAGAAAGAAAGAAAGAAAGAAAGAGTGATCACGACCTCTTCCGCTTTAAGGGGTGGACACAGTGCGATGTTACGTTAAAAGCTCGACTAAACCATTCCCTACAACTCGGTGAAGCCGATGAGTCAGTTTTCTGTGGAAATGTCGACCTAACTGCACGAGGTTCAAAATATGATGTCACCTTATTACGGTTTGCCTGGGACGAACGAAAAAGGAACGACCAGCGGTGGTTTGGCCTTCCTCGGCTGTCCCGACTCCCAAGGCTAAGACGTCTTAGGTAAGGGAAACAACTATGCGCTGTCCCTGCTTTACACTGTATGGTCGGTAAAGGAGTTCTCGGTATTATCCAAGTCCTCACGGAAAACTAAACCAGTATTTCCTTCAAAGCTAGTATAGTATGCAGTCATCATGTTTACTTTAGTTACACATATTGCAACCATCGACTGACTTCAACTTTTCCGATACGTGCATCATCTTTCTCTCTCTCCCTCCCCCCCCCCCCCCCCCCCTACCCCGCACTCCCCCTTCTCAGTTGTTCTCAGTTGCGCGTATTTCAGCTCACTCAGTGAGACAGTAAAGATCAATATGTCACGTTCACGCGTATGCTTTACTTCACACAAGCTGGATCCTGACTGATCGATTGGATACACAGCAGCCGTCGAAAGACGTTCTAACTGCTATACCAATCTAGTGTCGTGAAACTTGACACTGAAATCTATCCCCCAAGAAGAACGCAAAGAAGAGATGGATGGGGGGGTCGCCGGTCCGTCTTTCAGGTATAAATAGGCCTTCTCTTCACGTGTTCTGGGAATTCTACCTTACAAATGTGATCTTTTCTGTTGTCCCCTCTCTTTCTCTTTGCTTTTTCTTAATGTCTTGCCCTTTCTGCTCTCGGGTCTGCTCTGGTATTGAATTTCAAGCATTATTCTCTACATTTTTTATCTGCAAGTGATAGCATACTTTTTAGTTGTACTGTTTTACATCCAGTAGACGTTGATTAAAAAAAAAAAAAGAACCCAACAACATTTTTGTTTTCTGCATATAGCATATAACCAATCTTTCCTGTATGGTCTATTACAAAATTCAGTATTGAATCATTTGATGACAATGTGCATGTACCTGGTAAAATTTGTCGCTAAATAAAGCCGTTTATGCAACTGTTCTTGGGACGGGACAGCCTATCAGTGAGATTACATATGTTGGTATTTTCAGTCTTACTGTTGGACAGATTTGACATGTTGTCCACCGGGTTGAAACTTGCGTTAGTGGATGAGTTAAAAATGACTGTCGCAATCAGATGAGCTTTAAAGGATATGTGAAATCAAGACCTTTTTTCAAATTGCAATGAAGTACAAAAAACAACAACAACAAACAACAACAACAACAAAAAAAACACTGAACAGAATCGATTTTCCGATCACAAAATAACAATTTGGTCTTATTTCTTTACCTCAGTGTCTTTTGGGGTTTCAGATAATGGGGCTGTTCCGACGAGGAGAAATTCCAAAGCTTAACAAACAGTAGAGAATCCAGACCTTGAGGCAAAGCACACGTGGACAGTCCGGGATCGGACATCCAATATCCAGAGTGCAGACATGGGCTGGACAGATTGCTCGACCAGCCCACAACGTTTATGGCAATATGATCACGGCGGGAGTCGAGCAAGCGGGTAGACGTGTCTGTGTTGGATACATGCCCATCGAACGCATCTCGTGGTTATCCAGTCAGAATCACGCTCATCGTGTTACGCGTGAGGGATTTTACCCACGTTCAACCGGCTTTTCAGATTAGCGTAGAATCCGATGACCGACTCTAATAGACAGATGTATCAGAGACACACGGGATGATCTGAGCGTTGCATTACACCTAGGATGCATTCAACACAACAGCTGGCAGTTCTCAGCTGAAACATACCCGGAGAAAGCTCCTCGTCAAATCAGGAATGTGCGCGCGCACGTGTGTGTGTGTGTGTGTGTGTGTGTGTGTGTGTGTGTGTGTGTGTGTGTGTGCGTGTGTGTGTTGGGAGTGGGGAGTGGGGGTGGGGGTCGAAGAGGGGATAAGTTACTTTAGATTACATAGTATACAACGTGTTACTGGTCACACTGACCTGGCCATGAACGAATCAGGGATCGCATCTTCAGGGGTGTGGCTCGATGGCAAGGGCAAGATATCATTATAATATGTCTGTTCGCAGCGCAGCACGTGTCTCTAAGTACAAATGTAACCAGGTGGAAATGTCAGTGCCTATGTAACCCCGACTCTGTGTGTGTGTGTATATGTGTGTGTGTGAACCCCGACTCTGTGTCTGTGTGTGTGTGTGTGTGTGTGTGTGTGTGTGTGTGTGTGTGTGTGTGTGTGTGTGTGTGAGTGAGAGAGAGAGAGAGAGAGAGAGAGAGAGAGAGAGAGAGAGAGGGAGGTGGGGGCTGGGTGAGGGTAAGATGATGGGCTGGTGGTCAACAATCAGTGGGGTGGACGTGAGGAGAGTGGGCCGGGAAAATGACTCGGGGCAAGCCCACCTAGTCAGGACATGAACTGCTGACCTTTTGTCTCAGGGGTTTACACGGCTAAACAGAAGCCTATGTCCAGCTCCCCGACACACGAAGAGACAAGCGGGAACAGAGTCTTAGCACCATCGTGAAATCCAGTACCTGTCCTTCCCCAACACTGCTGAAGCAACCCGCCATGGCGCTCATTCTTACAGCACAGAGACACTGGCAGTTTTACCCAATAACCAATGACCGATAGCCAAAAACGGCCTGTTTGAATGACTGCACACTGAATACAGTATGACCATGACAAAGTTCGTCTGTGGATACCCAAGCACTTCAGTGCTCATCAAACACGCACACAACTCCTATTAGAACAAAGTCAAGAGAGTTCCAGCAATCATTCTCTATACTGTCGGAAACCCCGTTTGACCCTCCCTCTCCTCATTCCTTTAAATCCAACCTCTCCCCCATACTTTACCTTTCTAATTAACTTGTCGACTCACCCTTTCAAATATGCTGTCGTTCTGGCGGTATTGTTTAGTTGTGCAATGTCAATGAAAGCGAACCCCCAACCGCACCCCACCCTCCTGCCACTGTCCCATTTTTCATGACAATTAACTTCATCATATTAGAACAATATGATGTATACAGGTTTATGTATATTTCTTATGTCATTTTCAATAAGCAACCATATATATTTTTTTTTTATACATAGACAATGATATACTGAAACTCTCTCTCTCTCTCTCTCGCTCGCTCGCTCGCTCTCTCTCTCTCTCCTACTATCTCTCTCTTCTTTTTTCATGTGTTTGTGGCTTAGCTCTTTGTGTATGTTTGTTTGTTTTTTCTCTTGCTTGATACCTAACTTTTAGTTACGAATGTTGTGTGTTTAATTTCTTTTTGTTGTTGTTTGGTTTCTTTTTATGTATGTGTGTGTGTGTTTTTTCTCTCTTTGTATGTAGAAAAACAATAAAAACAAAAAAAAATGTTAAATAAAAAAAAAAAACAACTTCAACGTCCCATCACGTGGGATTGATATCCATGTTGAATCTGATAGTTTGAAAGTGGTGTCAGTGGACAGGAACAGGGAATTAGGCACACAAAACACCAACGACTACCACGAAAAAAAAAATACACAAGAAGGGATGATAATGTCTATCTATCTATCTATATCTACATATATACCTATCCATCTATATTTGAATGGTCATCACTATCAGTAAAGTTAACATCAGATGTAAAGTTACAGCCACATGCATCTTATCGAGGAAGTAACCGGATTGGTGAATAGAAAAAGACGTTGCTATGCATCGGCAGGTCAACTGGAAGGGGGGAGGGGGGGGGGGGGGGGGGTATAACAAACATCCTGATCTAGATCTATACAGGATTTGCATGCCACACATTCGAAAGCCTTCAACTATTGGTCAACAATCTGAAAAAAAAAAAAAAAATAACAAAACGCTGACACGTGACCAAAATCCAAAATACTAGTACGAGTTCATCACAAAACGCTATAAAAGCACACACATCCGTATCAGAGCTATGGTCAGGATGACAGGCAAGGAAGAAAGAAAGGAGAGATAAACTCATGAGTCAGATCGGAACGTTAAACTTAAAGAAGCACCTATCCCACTCACTTCTGCATCATAAACGTCCGACAGTCACTACAACAATAACCAAGAGACGGAACTCACGCATCTGATCTAAATCATCAAGTGGAAAGACACTAAACACTGTGAGCTAGCAAGCAACGAACAGACATTCTCCAGTGCTTTGATAAATAGCCACGCCAGTAGTTCTTGATGCCTCTTGTGATGAAACAAAACGAGACTACAGAGATGCACGGGGAGTCCTTGACACATTAGATGCCAGAAAGGTGCTACACCAGCAACATTAGATTGATGACTCGGTCGAGAAAACTGTAAGATGAGGGCCAGAAGCTGTTTGCGTCATTCTTCAACGGCAGGTGAGACTGAAAGAAACGCACTACAGAGCTGAGACCTGGCCTGCTCCTGGCTGCCCTTTTTCTGTACTAAAGATAAACACATGTAGACACACAGGTTCTTTTCCCCACAATGATCACTCCATCACCTAGAGACACGTGAAAGAACATAGCTTCTGCAGCTCCTCATCTCAAGAACAACCTTGGTTTTTGAACGATCGGTGATGTGGAGGCAAATAAATATTCTCTAAAGCAGGAAGCAGATATGATCGGTATTTCCTGGACTGGAAGGTGAAAACCACCTTTTGAAGCCCTTTTAAGACAACTTGGAAAAGAGTCTCTGAGGGTAAATGCCGAAAGAGATTTTTTTATCCATCTGTTTAACAGAACTCACCAGTTCACTTTCTTCACACTCAAAACTGGCTATCATATACAGCCAGCTCTGCCTCTGCTATCTTCATTCCCTAAAAAATATCACTTAGAGGTGAATGTCCATGTGCAGCCAGGCTCCAGGTTTGCCTATGATGTGAATCATGTGCTGTGGACTTTGAGAAGAGGCAGGCGGATCAGTAGTATTGCAGATGTATGGCAGCCTTTACACTTAAGACATACTGACCCTATAGCATGCTGGGGGGAAGAGGAATAAGAAAATGAAGAAGAACAAGAACCAAAAGCAATGAACATTATCTGATCTCAATACGTCCCAACTCAATGCATTTCAGACAATACGGATAACTGGAGGCGAAAATCGCATAAATGAATACTCTGTTGGAGAGCCCCAAACTGTTTACAGTTTAGTAATAAATGATCATCCTACGTATGAATTGTCTTGATAACTTCTCTAGTCAGAAACTTCTGAAACATTCCCCTACTTGATCACTGTCTTCATGCATTTCTTCATCATCAATGTTACTGCTGTCAAATACTGCAGTGGCATTGGTTATGTAGGCACCTAAATGCTTTGTTACAGTTAGGAAGGTGCAACCGCCGAGGTCGTCTTCGAACGCAAATTCCCAAACTACTACTACAACTACTAGTGCTGCTGTCACCATTAAATGATTATTATCATCAGGCTTTGCGGGCTGGGTTTGGCATCCCGCTCCCCACAGTTCACAGGCCATCAAAGCCAAGGCCAGGCTTCATCATCAGCGAGTAAAGACCACATACAGCCAGCCGCAGACGCAGCCAGTCAAGCTGCTGCTTGCTGCTGCTACTCCCCCTCCTCTCTCTCCCTCTCTCTCGCTCTGTAATGCTGTGCCGCTGCTAGTCGCCGCCGCCAGCTGATAGCAGCAACTGATTGATTGAACGCTCGCTACCCTACAGCTCCCCTACCTTTCCCACACTGTCACCTTCCCACCCCCTGCTCTCTCTTCTCCTCTCCCTCTACACCTCCCGTTCCCTCAACCCTCCCGCACTCTCCCCACCCCACTCCCATCCCCTCCTAGATGCTGTCCAAGCAAACTGGGTCAGAGTGAAGCCAGCACAGAGCTATTTTGGGACTCCGCGTCACACAGCCGGATCGAATGAACCAAGGAACGTCTTGGCGACACGACCCTTCCCCTCTTCCCCCAACTGACGACGACGTTCGGCGCCGATGACGTGAAACTCTCTGGAAGGACCGAGTGTAGGAGTCGACTGTGCTGGCACTGCAGGGAAAATGAGCACCAGGCGATTATATCCCAAGCATGTCACTATCCTTCCTGACATGATTTTGGTCACACGTATTGTCACTGCATCCTCCAAGGAGGTTGTGTTCTCGCGCCTGAGTCTGTTCCTGTTTGTTTACCTGTCAGCAAGAACACACAAAAACGACTACATCTATTTCAGCGAAACTTGCTGTAAAGATGGAATGTGACCACATTAAACTTTGGTGTGATCTGCATTCAAAGGCAGATCCAGAATCGTTCAATGGAGTATGAGCATTGCAAAGTTACCTCTTACGAATGGATAACTGCCTGTAAAGTAATAGTAATACATATCAGTAGAATGTTTATTGTTTTAGTGATAAAAACGTGATGTCGCTCTCATGCCTTGACAACAAGACATCCAACGTCAAATCTGAACAGACTGGTGAGTAAAGGCCATCAACTTCATCTGAACTAATAAATATTCTTCCGCCAAAGCAACCCAAGACGACGCTGATGCGTCCTCCCATGATCGATTTCGTTTCAACTGTCACAGTGCACACGACGGACGTACAAACGTGGCTTTCTGTCGTCTGTTTACTGCAACGCACCATGGATTAACTTTATGATGTCTGATAACTGCAGGCAAATTTGTTCGGGTGTAAAACGCGACTTAACATGAGTGCATGCTCATGTCGAAGAAAAAAAAAAAAAAAAAACAGCAATGAAAGAAACCGATGGGAAGGAAAAAACAGGCTTAT
>JADBJO010000915.1:264668-297168 GCA_016801955.1 Conus betulinus | reverse complement strand
GTTATGAGTATTAGAATCCCATCACAGGCATTCATTTGTTGTATGCCTCCGTCCTGACTAGTTCCTGACCAGAGCTGAGTGAGGCATGGAAAAACTCGAACCATGCAATTTAGTTTCATCCTCTTAATGCATGTACCTCTGACAGGTGTTGTTCAAATCCCTTGACCACTACTGCAGTGTCAGCACTTCTTGGGCATGGCTAACACGGGGACATATATTATGAAAAATAAAACCTTTAGAATCTTCTGGTCTTGTAGTCTTAAGCCACACCATCCTCACCCTCTTCATCTTCATTGGTTGTCAATGACAAAAAATAGAAAAAAATCAAGTCTTGCGTAACCATGTGGCGCACTTGTGTGTTTAGTGGAAAATGTATATAGTGGAAAATGTGCGTAGTGGAAAAATGCGTATATTATTCAAATACTGAAAGCACCAGTGGGATATGCATGTATAAACCTGCCTATTACTTGATGGGTTATGTGATCGTGATAAAGAAATTTTCAATGAAGTCCAAGACTCAGATTCTGTGTTCCTCCATGTCAAGTTATCGCAGTGAACTAAATTTTGAATCCGCCTGCACCTCCATGCCCGTGATGGGTTCATGTCAACGTCGTCAGATTCGGCAAATTCACAGGTATTGTTGCTGACGTGTGGCGATTCTTTCACATGGGGGAGGGGGGCTGATGCATGGCGATTCTTCCACAGGGGAAGGGGAGGGGGGCTGATGCATGGCGATTCTTTCACAGGGGAAGGGGAGGGGGGCTGATGAGTGGCGATTTTTTCACAGGGGAGGGGGGGGGGGGGGGGGGGGCGGGGGGGAGGGCTTGCTCCGCGAACAAGTAATCATTGTCTTAAGAAGAGGGTGGGAGTGGATAGTATGTGGTGTCCAAACTGGATCAGAAAAGACAGCATAAAACACCACGGAATCGACTCGGCAGCAGAGCAGAGTTCCCTCTGGTGGGTTGCCTAATGACGCCTGATATAAACAACTGCTCCCCGTGAGCTGCCTGAGCTGTGTGTAGCAGAAAAAAATGGAACATTCAGCACGGAGGTTTTAGTTTTAGGATTAGGGTTTTGGTTATAATCTAGTTTAGATTTGGTTATGCTAGGGTTAAGGTTAGGGTCTGGGTAAAGGTTGGCAGAAGATAGAAATCTGTACACCGTTCACTGATCAGCCGTTATAATGTGTCCCTTTTCCACCCGCGCGGTAGGACAAAGCTGGAAAAAGGCCGTGTGTGGGGTGGCCGGAATGAGCGGCGTGGGAATACTTTGAGAAGGCACAGAAGATGATACAGCAAAAGGAAGAAAATAAAAAATGCTGAAGCGATGAGAGAGTGCTACAATGGTGGATCTAAATCAAGAAAAAAAAAACAAACCCAACAACAACAACAACAAAAAAAAAACACACACACACACACCTTCAACCTGCAAGAGACTCGTTCTCTTGAAAGGCTTGTGGACAGTTTTCTTTTCTTTGTATGGGTACTAGAAGTGCCTACCAACAAAACTTTCTCCTCCCTTTTAAAAATCCAATTTGTATGGCTCTTTGGAGGTCGTTACTGAAATGTTCCACGCCTTGTCAGCTTACTACTTACATACGTCAAGGGATCGTACATTTTACCACTGGATCGTTTCTGCATATGTTTATTGCTCATGTTGTCCTCAACACTACTACACCAAATCATGTCAACTGACTGCACTATGCATTTGTGTATCTTTGGATTTACTGTGATGACAATATCACTTTTCGCTGTTCTGTGTGTGTGTGTGTGCGCGTGTGTGTGCGCGCGCGCGCACGTGTGTGTGTGTGTGTGTGTGTGTGTGTGTGTGTGTGTGTGTGTGTGTGTGTGTGTGTGTGCGCGTGCATGCGTGCGTGTATGTGTGTGTGTGCATATGTGTGTGCGCGCGCGCCGCGCGCGCGCGTGCGTGCGTGTGTGTGTGTGTGTGTGTGTGTGTGTGTGTGTGCGCGCGCGTGTGTGTGTGTGTGTGTGTGTGTGTGTGTGTGTGTGTGTGTGTGTGTGTGTGTGTGTGTGTGCGCGTGTGTGTGTGTGTGTGTGTGTGTGTGTGTGTGTGTGTGTGTGTGTGTGTGTGTGAGTGTGTGTGTGTGTGTGTGTGTGTGTGTGTGTGTGTGTGTGTGTGTGTGTATGTGTGTTACAGCCATCGAACGTTTCCTTCGCACGCTTTTCTTCCAAAGGTTGATACGGTCAGACTCAAAAACAGGAAACTCAGGCTATTGGAGTTTCCCCTCTGGTGATTCACAAACAACACAGGGCTACATCGAGGAGAACTACAAAACTTGCTGTTCACACTCTTAAAGGCACTCCTGAAGGCTAAGTTTAAAGTATACATCACAGACACAGCAGCCCTTATATGAAGAACAACAACGCTAAGAGTGGCGGTGTGAGCAAGAATGAAGGATTTGAACAGTACCGTTAAGATTGTTTTCAGAATTCACGGACACCTGGCACAGGTGGTGTGTGCGAAAGGAAGGATACAGCAAGAGAATGGGTTGTGGAATCTATTGTCAAACTGATACTACTGGTGGGGGGTAACAAATTTAGAGCGGCAAGGAAAATATCCATTTTTTTCTACCTTGGACATCGGAGATGAACTTAACCTTCTGGATGAGGTTTGGCGTCGAATCAAGCAAGATATACATACGCGATGTTCCTGCATCACCCTCCCTTCGTAGCTTGAGAGACTGGGTGATGTGACCGAGCTGTTAGATCTCTCATGAAAAAGATGCCACAATTTGGCTACTTTTCTACCCATGTCCAGTGTCAAAGGCACATGCCATAATAATCATTCATTTCTTAGGACATCATGATACCTAACTGAATAAAGGACAGGTACTGGTGTTGGCTTTATCTGTATCCAACAGTGGGCTTCACTGAACGAATGTAAGAGACATCATAGCGATGACAGCGATGCGCAAACAGTCACATAATGCTGTGCTTAAATGCTGAGCATAGAACTATCTGCAACATGACTCTGTGGCGGTCCACATCGATACTCTGTTCGGGAATATATGCTCTCTAAAGTACACGAGTCAAAATGATGAGAGAGAGAGAGAGAGAGAGAGAGAGAGAGAGAGAGAGAGAGAGAGAGAGAGAGAGAGAGAGAGAGAGAGAGAGAGAGAGAATGATGAAAACAACAGGCCAAAACACACTAAATACTCCAGTTCTGCGAAACATCAAGTAGGCCTATACTGACCCGTGAGAGCTCTTCCAGCTTGCTCTTGGCATACTCCAGACTCTGCCTCTCCACGTGGTCATGGGGGGTGTGGCCAGCAGCTCGTGCAAGGTAATGATGTAGCGCGGAATCTGCAACAGCAACACGCCAAGCGCTAGCTGCAATGGTCACCGTCCTCCTTGGGCAGGCGATGACGATGTAGGAGGCTTGCAGCCTTGCAAATTGCTTAGGCCTGTCACAAGCCGGACGTCGGAGCTACGGGTTTCCACGCACCGCAGGACATGTGAACCTAAGCCGAACCAGACCGAGTTCTCATCACTGTTGTGTGTGTGTGTGTTTTTTTTTTTTTTTTTTTTTGGAACGATTGAGAATATGGTTTAAAAACTCCTTCCTCCAAAGACAGTTTGCTAAATTCGCCTGTATTACTTGTAATTGATGAACCTTATCCAAGTACAAAACGTTTGTTCTCAGAATATTTTTTTCCATCAGATGAATCCCATCCACATACAATTAGCTACATTCCAAAATTTTACTAACAACATGTGAAGGACATCAAAATAAACTATGTTTCATTTCAGAACATTATTCACTGATAGAAAAACTCTATTCTCTAAGTTTACCTAGTAAGCACGCCCATCTCTGGTCTGGAACGCACTCTGCCAATGGCCAAAAAAACAAGTGTGAGATTATCAAGGTAATTCGAGACTCTAATAACACTATATGAAGTTCGTACTCGATTAGAAACTGTCAGTCGCTGTTGAGGCCTTAGTGACGTGAATTTTGTTATGATACAGTGTTGGTACCAGCAAGGTTTAAAAAAAAAAAAAAAACTTTCTTGCCTTCCTTGCGATTTTTATGAAGAGATAATGCCAGACACATTGATGTTCCATCGTTAATGTCGTTGTCCCCAATCCAGAACTCCACACAAAATTCCCGTCAGCAGCTCCCGTCATTTGATAATGTCACTAAGAAAGTTTATGAGACCGATCAAGGCCCCTGCACAGACCAGAAGCTTTTGGCTGGCGTGTACAAACTTTATCCTGAGTGATGGAATTGAAATACATTGATTATCAGATTACCTGAACAGATATATCTTCCTTGTCAGGTTCTCCTGGAGTGTATACACGCACTTGAAAACAGCGCCTCACACGGGGGTATGTATCCTTTACGCCAAATCCACGCCCTATACCAATGAAGGTGACACCCCTGTACCTTGCCTTGTCAAACGGATCCTCCTTTCAGCATTCCGACAATGCTGCTAGCAGAGACCTCAGATTCAAAGGACTTCTTAAAGAGCCTGTTTGTTCTGATGGATAAAGCAAAAAACTGTTTTCTCGATCAAAGGGTTCTGGATTCAATGCTCGCTTGAGACAGGCAGATCAGAAGAAGGTATTTTTCTTCGGAATCGTCATCAGTGCAGACTTCAGTCCCTCTCCAAGTACATCGGGTCAGACTTAAATGCCAGTTCCCCGTCAAAGCATGCATTAAAATACAACAGGAAAAGATCCCAACCAACCTACTAAAACACCCACTTGCATGAACTCAATCCTATTCCACTTTCCTTGGAGACAGGCCGTCTTGTGTCAGAGGGATGGACGACACCGCCCTGCCTAACACACCCTTCCCCTCTACCCCCAAAGCAAACCAAAACAGGCATACAGGTATGTTCAGACATCAGCCTCAAAGAGGGAATGTGGCTACTGTGTAGGTACGGTTCAAAATGAAGACATACCGTGAAAATCTCACCCATTGGGAACACTCAAGCTGTCAATGTAAAGAAGACCACCCAATTCCCACTCCCCGCCTCCCTCCCAACTAGTTTTGAGTTATCCTTTGCAGACATTCAGACGGATGGCAGGATGGAAAACAAAGATCATTCTCGCCTCGCTTGGCCTGCAAACATTGTTAGAACACTGTCACGACAATACATCTACTGGGAATTTACAATATTCTCAAAGATCACGAGATACACATTTATCTTCACATGTGATCCATTACGATTGAAGATACAGTAAAATCACAGAGATGATTTTCCACAGCATGCTCAGAAAATAAGTCTGATCAATGTTGTGTGATGGCCATTTCTACGTTCTTTGCAGAGGTTAGTGTCATGTCTTTTTTCGACTTCTTCAACCTTAAACACAACTTGAACCGACAGCTAAGGATGTTCTCTGTGTGTATTCACTAACTTTTGAGCCCTACTTTCTTAACATGACCATATCACCTATCAACACATTTTATGTCTGTAACTTTGTTGTGAAGAATGCTGCAGTCAAGATTGTATGTCATTACAGAGCCAGTCTTGCAAAGTTTACATCCACGCTATCTAGTAACTGGCCGACTCGACACTTAATTCCTTGTTGTGATGATGGATGGCATCCTTCAAAGGTGTTCTTCCAAACTTTGCTTTCAACGGTGTGCATAGTACAAACACCTAATATCTGCTGTCAGCTGCACTGTGCGGTTGCCACTGTGTTTCACTTTTTGTGGTTCAGATAGTCCTCAGCTCGTGTGTCAGCGCCTTTAGCGGACGATCTGCAAGAAAACCGTAGCTCTAACATCCGGTGGGTACATGTGTGACAGGCCTAACGATAAGGATGCACACTGCTGGGTCCTGGCGTTACGGCCTGCTGCAACATGAACGTCATGTGTTAGGCAACATGAGAGGTACCTGCTACATCAACACGATGAACAGATCAGCGAACATTCGCAGCCTCTAAAACTTCGGGTTTTTTGTTGTTGTTATATAATTATACTTCTTTACAAAAAAAAGCAAACATCAGAATAAAAGAACAAGACCCATCCCCCATCTCTCTGTCGCTCCCAACATTAACCCCACTCCCACACACACATGCCCTCAATAAATGTACACCCCCGTCCCTTCTACCACAGCCGATTCCCTTAAAATTTGACTCAAAATACAGCCGTCTGGCCCCAAGACAGAAAACCTTGAACACGAAATTCATGAGCCTACCTGCCATAGTAAGCACAGGAGAAAGTCCCGGACCACCCCTGACCTGACTACCTTTCATTTATACATTTCATTTGAAACGAAATTAAGGGAAACAGCAGACTCCGCAATAGGAAAAGTTCTATAAATTACCTTACACATACACATATACGTGCGCGCACGCCCGCACACACACACACATACACATGCATGCGCACGCTTGTGCATAAACTCTTGATCAGGAAGAAAAGAGAAATAATGAAATAAAAACATAAAGCGCACGTGCATAAACTCCTTTTGGATAAGGAGAAAAAGAGAGAAAAAATGAAATAAATACATAAACAAATTCTCATTTCTAGACCTTGAAATTGATATGAAAAATGCATGGCTTGAAGCATATGAAAAGGTATTTTACTGAGAAAAAAAAAGCTGAGAAACTTTTTTAACTTGGTTTTAAAACCTCTGACAATGCCGTATGACAGCCTATAAACAGAAGCGTCTGCTGGGATTCAGGTGGACATGTTCCTCAAACCCACTAAGACCCAATCATCAGAGACTGATTCCAAGTACTGCTGTTTGGCTAGCGGGCAGAAGCTCTTGGGAGAGGGATGGGGGGGAGTAGGGGACCTGCACACATGGCGAGAAAGCATTTTCCAGCCTTCAAGCCCAGCCATCGGCTTGCCGACTGACCAATCAACCAGCCAGCCTTGAAGCCAATCGAACCGATCAAACGAAAACAACCCGGGTCAACTGATAAGGACTGCAAACTAACTAACTAACCAAGCAATTTAAATACTGACCAATCTTCGACGTGAACTAAGAATTCAGAGGCCGGTATGACGCTGAATAAAAACCGAATTTGTAAAAAATAATGTGGAGGTGATTGTCATGATACCCGTAATTTGATGTACTGTTTTTACTTTTATTTTTGTTTGATATTACCCTCACTGAAGGTGTGTGGGAAGGGGTGGGGGGGCATTTGTTTTGCAGCTTATATCATTGTTCTTCTAGCAAGGAGCAGAAAACTCATTCAGCGCTAACGCCATTATGTTCCAAGTGATTCTTTTCCAATGACACAGTGACAGCATGCAGCGAAGACGAAAAAAAACTGTCAGTCTCACGATGTCGATCCCCGAGCCTGGAACAGTCATACAGCAGTGTAATAATGATCATCAAGACACGAGTCCAAACCTGTATCTATCCTCCTTGCTGCAGGTAGAGGAAGACAAAGGGTTGATCACATGTCAAAAAAAACAAAGGAAACAAGTCAACAGATAATTCGCCAAGATGCACGGGCGCGCGCGCGCGCGCGCGCACACACACACACACACACACGTACACACACACACACAAGTGCACGCATGCACACACAACTAGCGAGAGTAAGAAAGAGAGAGACGGGGGGAGAGAAAAGAGGGGAGGGGTAGCAATGGTTGAGGGAAGGGGGCAAATGACTGTAACGACAGGACACACACATACACACACGCGCGCGTGCACACACGCTCGCACGCACACACACACACAACAATTTTTTTTTTTGATAGAATAATCAGTAACACAGTGATCAAAAATATTCGGCGGGAACAAAATTCGAATCAATTCTTCAAAAAACTGTAGATGTAAATTTCCTTGAAGACTTTGACTGTCCGCCTCCCTCCACCTCCTCCCAGCTCCCCCCCCCCCCCCCCTATTTTGTGTTGGTTAGTGGGCCCTCTAATACGCATATCAGTGTGTGCGTGTACGTGCGTATGTGTGTCAGTGTGCGTGAGTGACTGTGTGTTGTGTGTGTGTGTGTGTGTGTGTGTGTGTGTGTGTGTGTGTGTGTGTGTGTGTGTGTGTGTGAGAGAGAGAGAGAGAGAGAGAGAGAGATCAGAGAGACAGACAGACAGACAGGCAGACAAACAGACAGACAGGCAGACAGAGGAGAGAGGAGAGAGAACAGTGCATAATAATAATATCTGAATGCAATTTTATTTAATTTTTTTTTTTTACTGAACTGAAAATATAGAAATTGCAGTCAAACAACGCTGACATAAAATGAGAACACATGAATCAAATGAATCAATCAATGACGAATCAATCAATCCACCAATCAATCGATAAACTGTGGTGGTGTCAGAGGCAGACGTGCAGGTGAAAAACAAAACGACATGCTTTCAGTCAAGTGTGATGGACAGCAACTGTGATGGTGAAGAATCAGCAAAGTGGTGAGTTGGCAATGGTGAGGTGCTGACCGGTAACAACCTGGAAAGTCAGGACGACAGAAGAAACACGGAGGCAGGGAGGCGATGGAGGGATGGGGGGATGGGGGAAGGGATGCGGAAGAGTGAAAAAGTGAAGGACCGTGCAGGGGTGAGGGAGGTCTGGGAAAGAGGAGGGATGGGCAGGTAAATCGAAGAATCCATTCTGAAACGGGAGTAGGTACCATCCTGACAATGAGTAAATTCCTAGTTTTGTTATTAGCAGCGAAAGGTCCAGTCAAACCAAGTCAATGACGAACTGGTCGTCTGCGGTCGCTCCACAGAATGATTGTTTTCAATTTACCATCAACATCGTCTTCGCCATCGCATCACCACACCGTTGGTTCGCCATCACTTACCATTGTTTGTTCGTTCGCTAGCAAAGTCAGAAATAACGAGTGGTTTCATTCCGCTTACGAATTCTTAGGGTAGTTTATGCGTTAAAAAAGAACATGCAGGTTCCTTTCTTTTTTTTCAAAATTTGAGTCTTACTTATGGTAGTTTATTTACGAACAGCAGTTTTGTTATCGTAACATACATGCAGGTTTCCACTTTTTTCTTCTTCTTCTTCTTCTTTTTATTTTTTTTTTTTTTTTTTTTTTTTTTTGTTTGGCTTTTCGCTGTTTCATCATGTGTATCAACTTCAGTGGAGCAATTTCAACGCCGCTCATTACGGCTCCCCATTCAAAGCCGTATCCTGGATATCCTGCTGAAGATGCAGCACTGCCAATCCACATGGAGCTGTCAATAATTATCATTTCGTCATGAAGCTACCCACCACAGGAGACAATGCATTGCTGCCGAGCAATTCTGCTGGTTTTCGGTTGCGCCTGTCGTGATGCAACATCCGCAGGATACCACTCACTTCTCCCCATCGGATGACAGTGACTGTAATGCTGCAGAGCCACCATGCGAGAGCGTTCCACTCCTGAAGGCACAACCAAGCCTAACAACAACAGTCCCATTGAGTTTCGACAGGGTGAAGAACTCGAAACCAAGGGTCACCACAAAAGCAGAGCTTAAGCGGCCACAACATTTGTGGCTTTCTCATGCTGACTGTAATAAAATGATGTTACAATGATTCATGCGGGCCAGAGATTATACGACAGAGCTGTATTCAACGCTTACTTTCATCTATCCTGGCGTCAACTGGGCTAAAGAGAAACACAACTGCGGTGCTGGTAAGGAAAAAAAAAAAAAAAGCAAAAGCTCAGAGAGAGAGGTATCCATTCATTGGATCAACCTCAAATTTGTGGTTCCAGTCTCCCAGCTGTGCCCATGGCACACTTCAGTCTAGTCAGAGTCTGTTCGGGGCCTAAACAAAACTCCAAGGATATAAAGGGCTCTATGAGAATCGAACCTTCGACCTTTCAGTCCGCAATCCTCGACGTCAACCAATGCGCCTGTTTGCGAACAAGCATTTTTAGAATTAGGGAGTAAAAACTGCTTGCGCGCCGCACGTATACACAAACACGCACATGCGACAAACACAACATCTCACTCCGCCGTCGACCCCCACCCCTCCCCCACCGAACACTATGTGACCTTATTTCATCCTCAGACTTCCTTTTTTAACAAAAAACGTTATGGTGGTCAATACTTCAGTGAGGATGCGTTTTGTTCGCGACTGATTTCTTGCTACCAAACATCGCGACCACCACCAACATAACGAAGTTGAAACGTTTTTCTGCGCGCGAGAGACTGCGAGCTCTGGCACAAGGGGACGAACTGATTTAAAGCCTCCACCAGTTAGGATTTATTTCCCTTAGCGCTAGCGAATCGAAACAAGATGCTTTTGGAAGGGGTCAAATGTAGTGTGTGTGTGTGTGTGTGTGTGTGTGTGTGTGTGTGTGTGTGTGTGTGTGTGTGTGTGTGTGAGAGAGAGAGAGAGAGAGAGAGAGAGAGAGAGAGAGAGAGAGAGAGATTACATTTTTCTGGTAGTGGGAGAGAACAGTAATATTTTTTTCCCAGTAGTGGAATTCAAAGGACCAGTAAACCAGCAAAAAGGCTCCCTCCATGCACACACAAGGTGAGACCACAAAAAAAAGTCATTCTTAAAATCGATTATGAAATACATCGGATGGTTACATAACAGGCGAGTGCGCGTTCGTGGTGCGCGCGCGCGAGCAGAGAGAGAGAGAGAGAGAGAGAGAGAGAGAGAGAGAGAGAGAGAGAGAGAGAGAGCTGTACGATGCTTTCATTTCACTGTATGATTAAAAAAAGATCGAAGAGAAGGTCTGCAACAGAAACAAAATTTGTTTAAAAAAATGCGCCGAAAAGAATGCATAACCATCAAAATAGTACAAATAACCTCCTTACAGATAAAAAAAAGAAAATCTGACGATCAAGATGAAAGTATGAACACCGAATGGAAGGAAGACACCGCACTCTGTTTAAAACTACAAATCAGGTTAATCTAAAAAAACAAAAAAATGCTGAAAGATCCGTTGACAAGGTGATATCAGAACGCACAACTGAGACAAGTGACAGTATCTTGCTAATTAACAGTAACTGTAAGAACAACAACAACAACAACAAAAGAAGCACACGGCATTGCACTCATGCGGCACCCATGCAAAACCTTTGTTGAACAACGTCAGCATAGAGAAAATGTTTAAAGGCATAATTCCATACCGAACTGAAAACAAAAACACACGAAATTATGTACGCACGCGGCGCTCGAGCTACCCAAACCAAACCACACTGAAAACGAATGTCACTCCAGCAGTCGTAGACTGCTAACTTCTCCCTCCTCCTGGTTGAAAAAAAAAAATGCATAAAGGTAAGGGACAGGAAAAGAGGAAGGGAAGGGATGAGGGGATGGGAAACTACCATTCATGCCAAACACCGGGAAAAAGGGGAGGAGAAAAAAATCAAACAAACCCCCCCAACCCACTGTGGGGTTTATACATCACGACTTCCCCATCAATTTCTAATGATCAGAGCCTCAGTCGCGTCCAGGGAAAAGACGTCTACTCTCAAAACTGACCATGACAGCACAACTGGTCTGTCTACCCAAACTGAGCTGGCAACAGAACTATTTCTGAAACACAGCATTAGCAACAGAAGAATTTTCTTCAGCTGACCCATGCCAGCACACACCTTCCCTAAATCTGTACCTAGTCGACTCTTTTTTTTTTTTTTTTGTTTACTTTCTTCAGCCTTGAAATGTGAACTCTGGTAACTTGGGTTCTTAAGAACCAAACATCCCCCGCTCCTCCCTCCCCCTATAAAATGTCTCCCTTGATAATAATCTATAGATTTCTCCTAAAAAAACTTTTATCTAGCATCTCGGCACTCATAGAACTTTTCTCGTACACTGCGTCTTGGTAATACAACTTTCCCTGAAAACTGTACCGTGGTAATATTGCTTTCACTGACAACTGTACCGTGGTAACAGAACTTTACCTGGAAACTCACTTGGTAATACAACTTGTCCCGAAAACTGCGTCTTAATAATAACACAGCTTTCCTGGGAAACTGCACTTCGTTCCTCGTAAACCACACGAAGTGACACAGCCCTGGAAACTGCACCTCGGAATTCAGCCATCCGTGAAACTGCTCCACGGTAACACACCATCCATAATACGTACACCTCGATAATAACAGGTTTCCCTGAAAACTACACTTCGGCAATACAAGTTTCCCTGAAAATCGTATTCTGATCAAACAGCTTTCCCTAAGAACTGCACCCTGGTGATAGAGCTTTCCCCGAAAACTGCACCTTGGTAATACACCTCTTGCTGCGAAAACTGCAGTTTTTTTTTTCTCTCGAAAAAAAGCGCAGCGTCCCCCCCCCCCCCCCAAACCAAAAAAAAAAAAAAAAAAAAAAACAAAAAAAAAAAAAAAAAAAAAAAAGCACTGAATTAGTTTTTCCTTAAAAATGCACTCTTGAAGTACGGATTTCCCGAAAACAGCAAAATGATCTTGTTTACATCAGATATCACCAAAATGCATTTTGGGTGTGTTCTCCAAAACAAACCAAAAGCTTGCAATGTCTTAGGATTCCCGGTATGGTTCAGGAACCAATGAAAACTACAGAAAAAGTGAGACTAACGCCGTCACCACTTAGGAAGGAACCTTGGGTTGAATAGAAATCCTTCAAATCCAACCATCTTGAGTCATTAACCATTTGTTCTAAATTACAGGCATAACAAAATGGAGCATTTTCGTCGCCAATGTCAAACGCACCATGTGTGTGTGTGTGTGTGTGTGTGTGTGTGTGTGTGTGTGTGTGTGTGTGTGCGCGCGCGCGCGTACGCGCATGCGTGCGTGTGTATGCGTGTATGCACATACGCGTGTCTGAAGGTGTGCACATGCCTGTATGCGTGCAAATGGAGCCACTAATCTCTGTTTGAAACGTCTACTGCCATAACTCATTGCGGACACCGAATTCAATGAAAAGAACTTCAGGGTGTGTTCAAAAACCTGGAACTACTCTTCAGGGGACACTGAGGAAATTCTATAACGGGGGCTAAGCAAACTAAGGGGCTCTAGGGTGCGTGAAGAGACTTAAAAAAGAGCTGTAGTGCAGTGGTGAGTGTATAAGAGAAGAAATCAACCGAAAGGAAACAAAAGCAAAAGACTAGGCGAGAGGATGCACTAAAAAAGAGCACAGGGACAGCACGACGATGGAGACTCACTACTCATACAGAGGGGGCAGAAACACGAGAAAAAAAAAAAAAAGTCAAACAAAAACTGTTGGACGAGAAGATAAAAAGACAAAGTGGCGACACATAAAAAAGGAGTGGATAAGAAGGAACGAAGGTGATTTTGAAACGACGGTCTACCCACCTGGTGCATAGGATAGGTAAGGAAGGTCTCCAGAGTTCGGCCCTGACAGTCCCCCTTCTCGGGGTCAATATGCCCGTGGCCGTGACTGTGGCTGAATCTGTGGATCGAGCTCGACTCGAGCTTCTGCTTCAGGGTAGCGGCCTGCGTCACACAAAGTAGCCGCAATCCTAGACCGTGAACCCACTGCAATCCAGCCACCGACTAGCGCCGTACGTCCCCAGGCACGTGTGAGGGAGAGATAGAGACAGAAAGAGCGTGTGTGTGGGAAACCCACAGAGCAACAGTGTAAACACCATCACACAGGGCCTGGGTGACACAAGGGCGCGGTACATCACAGGACAACCCACCAAAAAAAGACAGACAATCCAAGAGGAAGAGGTCAATCACAAGCCGGACACAAAATTCAAGTCAAAAACACGGGGAAGAACGAGGTCTGTGAGTAACGAACGAGTCAAGATACCGTGAGCACCGACCAGACACAACTCAGAGGGAAAAACAGAGATGATGGGGGGTCAAAACGAGATGGAACAGCGGAACAGACGGGTCATACAAGACTTAAGCGGATGAAACAAGACGGAAATGATAAGCCGCATACGAACCGTACAAGATTGAGTGGGGTAAACCGAAACTTCATGGAAACGAGTCAGAAACAGATCACACGTGACTTAATGTGAAAAAAAAAACGGCAACAAACAAACCGAAACTAGACGTAAAACAACGGGACTGAGAAGGACCATACAAGACTCAATTAAGTAAAAACAAAAACAACACTTCAAATGAAAGATAAACTAACAGGACAGAGAGGGTCCAAACAAGATCAAGAGAAAAAAATTCAAATGAATGTTAGAAATAACAGGGACAGAGAGGGATCACAGAAGACTCAATGTGACTAACAGATAAAATGAGAGAGTGAAACCAGAAAGGATCTGAATCCCTTAGCAGACCGGACAAAACGTTGGGACCTTGGAGCAATGGTGGAGAGGGAGAACGAAGTTTATGAAATGACAAAATAAGGGTCTAAAAATCCTTGCAGACAAATGGCCTAATGAAAAGGGAACGCAGAGTGTGATGAAGCCTTGAAGGATCTGAGGAGATTCAGAACAACAAGGAGACAAAAATCTGGTGGCGTGGAAAAATGGGTCTAGAACACGTGAGAACAGAAGCACAGAACATGTGATGTTTTAAGCATGTTTCTCATCCAAGCAATGTGAAATTTATCAAAACGAGATGGAACAGCGGAACAGAGACGGGTCATACAAGAAATTACCTGGACAGTTACTTGGACAGGGTTCCCCATCTCATCAATGCTTAAAAGGTTCCTTCACTCGCTGTTTCAATTTGTAGGGAATATTTTCATTTTTCACTCCGGTTGAGAAAACTTAAAACGGTGAAGATCACACAACTTGTCAGCGGAGTGTTCTGTATGAAAGTGAAGATTTTACGTGTTTTCTTCTTATTCTACCTACTAAAGTTATTCGTGGTAGTCTTTACTGCTCTAATATTTTGTATCTGTAACTGTTATTTTATTTGATGGTCTTATTCAGCGAAGCACGGGCAACGACAATTCTCTTTTTTATATATAGAACTCGGATAAGCAGTTTGTCAGATAACTGTCTCATGTATAAATGAATAGAATCAGACTATGAGCTCGAATACTAGTACTAAAATAAACCCCAAAGAATTTTTTTGATGCCATTTTCTTGTCATAACTTGGTAATTGCTGAAAGCGTTCCTTCTTGAATAGTGTTGAATCTCCTGTTACTGCAGTGCCTATGGACTTGAATGTGTTTCGCTGTTTTCGGTAAAAATGAATGTTATCACATAAGGAGACAAGCATACATGATTACAAGACATACATTTTTAACAACTATTAATAATGACTGAAAACCCGCAACAAAAAAACAACAACATAAAATTGTGAAGAACATGGGCAAGGTATCTTGTCCTTTTCTGTTTTTGCTTTCTTTCCATCCACTTTTTTTATTCTGCATCTGTCGATAGACGTCTCGGCATATTTGCGCCTCCCCCCCCCCCCCCCCCCCTTTTTTTTTTTCTTCCCCCAAATATTATTTGAGACATCTACAGTGACAAGTTGACGAGACAATTTCTTTGGAATGCACAAAGGTGGACATAATGTGCCATGATGACAACGTCATATGAAAGAGGCAAAGAGTTTCGTTTACTGAAGCTTCTCTTCAATCTTAAAACGAATTACGGCATGTGACCTGCATGCGAAAACCCAGCAAGCAAAAAACAACTGCTATGCACTGTGTTGTTGTGATGGTTAATGCGTTGAAGTATCTGTCTTAGTCATTCGCATTTATCACTCAGTATATCAGAGTATCAGTGATCTCGCTCGTCACTTTTGTTTATGTAAACTAAAGGCGCACGCCACACTTTTGATTTAACAGAATATTTTAAATCGTGAATATCACGCGCCCTCTGAAAATGAAAGGAGTGAATCTGAGCCCCAGTGCGTGAAATCCGCTCAAAGTGTGCGTCATAGGCAGCTCTCCTGGATTTCCTGTGGAAAGTACACTCCTCTGGTATCGGTATATGTCATTTTTAAGTGCCACTTGAGGTTTTCTGAAATGAGATGCCATGACAAAATCAGAGAAAAAAAAAACATTTACAAAAGAATGAATCCAAACTGAAGAGGGTAAGAAGGAAGTGATGTGGGCCACTGGGGGGGCCACTGGGTTGGAAAAAGTGAAGGGCAAAAAACCGAACAGAGACAGGGGGAAAAAAACAACAAAATATACAAGGTAGAAGCGGATGGAGGTAAGTATGAGACTGATTGCCAATCGCAAAATGAAAGCAAACTCTCCATGATCTTTACATGATTCCTCAAATGGAAAGAGCCGGGACAAAGCTCAAAGGGTAAATTCGGGAAACAAACAAACAAAACAGAAACAAAGAGGGAGGAGGAGGAGGAGGAGGAAGGGAGGTAGGGGCAAGAAAGACAATACTACAGAGAATATTCAAACGCAACTGCAGCTGACAGTAACTCGGAAACTGAAAATTTGTCACCCAGTAAAAGGGAAGTGCCGGAACTTGCTTTCACACACTCGGTGTTTCATGGCCAAAAATGTCCAGTACCAGTCACCAGGTAGAAATTTTGATGACTGGCCAACGCCGAGCTGAAAAGCCGGACATCCTGAAACTGTAAGGCAGACATTAATTTTTGTGTTTCTGTGAAATTTCAGTCCCGAGCAAATGATTTATTATGGATACGACAGTGTCACCTTAAACCTTGAGAAGGCCTCTTCTCGTCTTGATGAGAGAACAGGAACCAACAGTGGATATGCTGAGTGTAGATAAGACAGAGAACCAATGAATCCAAGTAGACTTTATCACGAAAACAGCTGATAAAGAACTGGAATCAACGCCAGAAGAGACGACACTTTGCACAGCACTTGTAAGCACGACAAAATGACCGACAAGGAGTAGAGAATTACCCGATGCACCGGCGCCGGAAAAAAAAAACAAAAAGGTGTAATATCCATCACTGGAGTGTCCAAACCTTGTCTCGTACCAACACAATACCACAGACGACAGACCCGAACAAATGGGCAGCAGAAGAAAGATATCCGAAATGCTCAAATTTAGTCTTCATTCTCCACATTAACAACCTTAAAATGTGCAAAAACTGAAAGATTACATCGAGAACCGCAGAACTAGAAGAATCGAAATCCTGTCTTTAACGAATCTAAAAGACGTGTCTTTTTAACAGCTATGCAAGCAAGCTGTTACAGTTGAGCAAGCATACTTACAATAGGCCTTGAATGGCTACGAAAGAGATAAGAAAGAGGACCCGACCCATCACAATGACACCAAAACAGGTTTATCTAAAGCTAAGAAGACCCAAAAAGGACGATCGATGAGAAAGAAGAACCGACACATAAGAATGACACCAAATCTAGTTTTTCTAAAGCTAAGACAGACAAAAAAGGACATTAGATGAGAAAAAAAACCAGTCCATGTGAATGACGCTAAGTTAGTTATTTAAAGCTAAAAAAGCAAAACAGACAATCAATAAAAAGGAGACCCGACCCAGAACAATGTCATGAAATTCAGTTCATTAAAAAAAAAAAGCATAAAAACAATAGATGAGAAAGATGAGCCGACCCATAATAATGACACCAAATCTGTTTATCTCTAAAGGTAAGAAAGTCAAAAAAAAAAAAAAAAAAAAAAAAAATCCACAGCAGACAAGAAACAAGACCCATTCCATGACACTGACGCTTAATCAGTTTGGTCTGAAGCAGAGAAAGAGGAGAAAAAGGCTTTAATACAAAGCTGCACAATTCGAAGCCCCCAAACAAGCAGCTTTACCTTGAAACAAAAACTCAAGAATAAGAAGCGGCTCAGGTGGAGTTTGGTGGTACCCTAATATACCAGCACAAAAAAAATAAAGCAAAACGAAACAAAAATAGGGAAAAGCAACAAAGGTTTCAAATGTATTAAAGTTATATTTAAGATTCCGTATATTTATATATTTGTTTTCTTCACAATAAATCGAATTGAAATTTAGGCCTACATATGGTTTATTACTTGTTTGTCCATGCCCAATACAATAGCAAAGATCTACATGATGTAAAAACAAAGGGAAACACCATTTTGAAGTCAAAATGTCTGTCTTTTAAAAAGTCTAAATAGAAAAGACAGGTTTTGAAAGTTGTATGTTTGCGTTATTTGTACTTAATTCTAATCGACCAAAAATGATGAACATACAAACTCATCTTAAAAACAATTATTTCGCTTGTTATCAATTATACGTTCTAGTTCGGTTCTTTCCCGCCTTGCATAGAAGTATCCATTTACATTGATCATGCGTTCTGGTCTGTGTTCTTTTCAGTCTCACTTACAGCGAGCTGTTAACATCAAGTTCTCGTTCTTTCCCGCCTCACATACAAGTAGCCATTTTCCACTGATCATGCGTTGTTGTCTGTTTTTTTTTTCAGGTTCGCCTTACAACTAGCCATTTGCATACAACTACATTGTCTAGTTCTGTTGCTTCCGATCAAAATATACTGCCAGCTATTTATATACAACCAAACTGTCCAATCCTGTTCTTTCTTACTTACTACACAAGCACCGAGCCACTTCTAAGTAATAATAATTTCCAGTTCAATTCCTTCGCGCCCTCAGTACAACCGTAATGTCTAGTCGCACACATTGTTGTCTAGTCTTGTTTCTTTCTTTCTTTTTTTTTTTTTTTTTTTTTTTTTTTGCTGTCCCAACCTCTGCGCCACCTCAGAAGCAGTGCACCCACGCCTCTCATTCCGACACCCTGTCCACAGCCACGGCCCGGTCGGCCCCGCCGCAGCCCCGGCACCGGCAATCCACAGGCAGCAGTCAATGTCAAGTCGTCAAGAGGCAACCCACCGGAGGAGACACTGCACTGCCGCCGAGTCACTTCAGTGGTGTTCAGTGGCGCCTGTTCTGATCTAACATACGCAGGACACCACCTACTAAGCCCCACACTGACGACAATAATTGCTTAGTCGCGGAGCCGGCGCGAGTGAGCTCTCCCTCCGGAGGGCGCCACCACGTCCGTCCAACGACAGCCCCCATGGACTCGCCGATACCGGTGACCCCGACGGAACCAAACCAAGGCCACAGACGTGGAGAGGACATGGAAACTTGAGGTCACCATGAGAGCAGGGCATGAAGGGCCACAGAATTTGAGACTTTTTTTTTGCTGATCGATGAGAATGAGGATGATTATGATGATGCTACGGATTTCCATTTCGGTCTGAGACTACATGACAGGGCTGTACTCTACGCTTCCTTTCATAATATATCCTGGCGTCAACCAGGCCGAGAGATACAGACACCTGCAGTGTTGGTCAGAAAATTAGAGCAACACTCTCAGAAACGCATCCATTTAGTGGATGAAACTCGACTGTGTGGTCCCAGTCTTCCCAACTGAGTCCGCAGCAACTCAACTCTGGGTAGGAGCCGGTCGGGGCAGAAAAAACCCACATGACTTCTGATGGGATTCGAACCCACGTCCTCCCAGCTGGGAGTCTGCGACGCTAACCACTTCGCGACGGCGGCTGGTCGTCCTGTTTCTTTCTCTCTTAACTTACAATCAGCCCTTTTTTGACGGAATTTTGCTCTCTGGTCTATCCTTTTCGGTCACCACACTTACAAGTTACCGTTCAGACACAATTTTACCATACACACATTATCCATTACCATAAAATTACACTGCTCAACCCTAATCTTCATTGCTTCAACGCAACGAGACATTTACATCAGTGTTGTCCTGTTCTTTCCCGTCCATCATGTTACAAATGATTTAGATGCAATAACGCTCTTTCTTATTGTTCTCTTCTTCTTTTCCATATCCGGCTGGCCATCCACATATTACTGCATTACCTCCTGTAGTTTTTTTCCACATACCACATACAGCTGGCATATGATTACACTGTCTGGTGTTAATCCTTCGGGGCAGTGGTCAAGCACCCAGTTCACAGTCAAACGTTATGCACGGCGAATCCCGCTGGCGCCCCGCTAAACACTGCCATCTGCAGTGCCCGTCTTAACGTGTTGTCTTTCTGGAGGTGTCAGTGTAGTGTTAGGTTGGTCCCCAATCCCCAGTTCTCCCGTCTGCCGTATCAACTGAGGTGGATGAGGACGTTGGATATGAGTGTAAGCATTCTTTCCCCGACCATAGATTACCAACCTTTACGCGCCACACACAGTCTCAATGGCTCAAACAAATAGTGAGCGAACAAAACTAAAAAGACGTGATGAAATAGTGATTATGAAAGACAACTATGAAAAATGTCCAAACGAACCAGAACTGACACAGAACTGGAAGGATTTGTGTTAAATGAGAACACTAGAAGAACGCAGGACAAAGCAGCAGCCAATGTAATGTTGCGGCATGGGTACAGGAACACGGCAAAATGCACAACACACCAATTCCTAGAATAAAGAAGGTGGGGCTGGATGGGGGCATGGGTGGTGGTGGTTAACAAACAAGCACAAATGGACAAGAATGATTAGTCCATAGGGCACAAAGGGAAAACAATACCAAATCTGATATCATGATCAAGTCAAAATTGACATTTTGGATGGAAATGAAATCATAAAGTATTAACTCCACAAACACAAGAATAAACGCAGCCAATATTTCGGTTACAATGGAATATGTATGTTAAAGAACACTGAACAACATGTTGAAAAAAATATATGCGTAATAGCACATAGCAGGTAAAGTAAGTACTGGGATATCAAAGACAAAGTAAATCCACCATTTTACAACCAGTCATCAGCATGCGTGAGTGACAATGAAACCAAGAAAACTAGGGTCAGATTAAAAACATTACCAAAGACAAAACACGATCAAGTCAGCATATTTCCAACAGAATAATAATGACCACATACGTAAAGGTCTTGATGAAAACAAAAAATAACATGGAAGAAAGGAGCAGATGAGGGGCCAATTTTTGAAAGACGAATGTTGGCAGACAAAAAAGAATTAAAAAAAAACAAAACAGAAAACAACATCGACTGATAGAGATATTTTGGACAGAACAGAGATTCCACTGAAGAAAATAAAAATGGGAAAAAGACAGAACCAAATGAACATAACTGAAAATCAAATAAAAGGAAATGTTAGCGCACACACGAAAGACTGAACCGTTGATAAACAAAATGAATGAAAAACTGACAATGCTGAGGTTGGTAAAGTACAAAAAGGAGAATGGGATGGCCGAAAGAAATCAAACAAACAAAGCTGAAACGGTAATGAAACAATAAAGATGACAAAAGATGGAAAAAAAAAAACTAAGGGAAGAGTACATACTGAAACAGAATCAGAATACTTCATAACTGAAAGGATTTACACAGAAGAAACAGAGAGACTAAAGAATAGAAGAAGAGTAAAAAAAAAAACAAAAAAAAAGGATATGAAAAAAACTCTTCTGAGAGAAAGTTCACCTCAGAGTGGTCAGAGTGGATATGATCAGCGATGTTTAGTCAGAAACAAGGAGAAGGCTTTAGGTGTGGAGAAAATGATACGGGGGAAATGTGGATGTCTGATGAGGGAAGAGTCAATTCAAGGAGAAAAAAAAAAAAAAAACTCTATGGACTCAGTGGAATGAAAACTACGTGAAACATAGGGACGGAGAACTAAAAGGAAAAAAAAGACCTCGTGTTCAGACCGCAGAGCTAACACAAGGCGAACTGGTGCCACAAATCATACGGGGAGAATCTAACTAAACAACAACCCAAGGAACTAATCTGGAAAGGTGACGTGAAACACCTGGGCCCAAGGATCACACCACTACCCGTGTCAGACAGAACAGCCGGTAAGCCTTCAACAACACGGCAGTCTGAGGACTTGCCACACCACCTCGGATCTCGCCATCTGACCGGCACTCACAACACACACACACACACACACACACACACACACACATACACACACACATATATATATACACACACCCCACCCTTGGGTCCGCTACTCAAAACACAACACGAAACAAAGCTAGGGTGGGTGTGACGATGAACTCGGGTCCAGGGCGACAACTTAAAGGCATTCAAGAACTAAACCTGAGAGCCACAACCGGCACCAGAGAGGCGATACATGCAAGTCCCTGGAGTCGTGGAAACTCAGCACAAATCTGTACGCAGTGCTGAAGACTAACTACACACCTGCGACGATAACTACTGGTCAACATGAACACTGCACGCGTAATTGTTCGCATTAAAATGACACAGTATCAAGTCATTGTAAAAAAAAAAAAAAAAAAAAAAAAAAATAGAATTTTTCACTTTCTACTTTGATGTTTCAAACCCAGTTGAAGCTGGATAGTGCAGGCTGTTTTCATTCAAACCAGACGCGTGATGTCAAACTTCGCAAGTCCTGACAAATGTTTGCACAAGAGGTGAAATCCTCATTAGTGACAAACACAAAAAAATAAGCCATAAGCCAGAAAAAGCGCATGTAAATGAAAGCCACGAATAAGCAATATACGGCCACTGTAAGAAAAAAAAAAAAGTTATCCATCTTGTTCTGTTGTGATGTAAACATTGTATACACACACAAAAAAGCGTGTGCGCTTGCACGCACACGCGCATAATGCATATGATATAGTACACATCTGTCTCTCTATCTATCTATCGATCTATTTGAATAAATACTAAAATGAACAAGATTAATACTGACCTAAGCTTCAAGATCTATTGCTTTTTTGTTGAATTTCAATTGTTTTAATTAACATCAGAAAACCACGTTTCCTTGCAACATTTATGAATATTTTTGTAACAGTGTGCATTATTCATTGATAAAAACAAAATAAGTGGTGTCCTTCATCAGACATGAAAAGAAAACGAACATTTAAGCACACTGCAAATATTTGTACTATTACAGCTCTTACTATCTGTGTATGTGGAGAGAGGTAGTTCGCTTCGACGCGGGGAAACATTTATTACGTATGTTTAGTATATACAGCGTATGTGTATTTGCGTGTGTCTGCGTATATGAGTGTATGTGTATACATGCGTGCGTGTATTTCAGTGAGCGCGCGCGCAGGCGTGCATGTCAGTGTGTGCGTGTTTATTAGTGAGTGCGCGCGCATGCATGTGCATGTGTTCTTCTTTTTTTTTTTTTTTTTTTAAATAACAAGACACACAGATAAAGGGACACAATTTGCCCATTTAGACCCATGCTTGTTCTGTCTTTATTGTACTCACTGACTAAGCGGAGAAAACGTATTCCGCTGGCAAAGAGAAAATGACTTTCCGACACCAAGTCAAAAGTAACCCATGCTGGTCTTCGCGTCTCAATAACCTCAACCTGTTTGTGACTGGCAGCTTGAAAGCCCAGTCGTCTGTCAAAACTTTACAAGGGTTCTCTAAGTTCTTCAGCTACAATGTGGGAGTTTAAGCAAGGTGAAAACTGGTCTCCTATCGTGTTTTCAACATTTCTCAAATTAAACATTGGTCACTACAAAGAAGATTCAAACCCATCATCTGCACCTTTTTTGTTGTCAAATTTGGATTTTCTGTACATTTATTAGTATTGCTGTGTGTTGATGACAGAGTTGCGATTCCGAAACCAAGAAGAACATGCAACATGTGCTAGATGCCATGGAAGAATACTGTGATGCCTTTGGCCTGAAAATAAATGCCGTTGACATTATTCACAACTATTTCTTTCTGGAAACAAAAACGAAAGCAATCTTAATTCAGATTTGATGGGCAGGAAACGGCACATCACTGGGGGCTACAAATATCTTGAGATGATCTTCATTTTTCAATAATGCATTTAATAAGGCTTGAAAAAGCATGCTACTTCGGCTAACAATTTGCACGAGTACAGAAATGTCCTAGACTGATGTACCCAGTATTTTTTCTTTTACTTGAATACTTTGAAAAAATGTAACCATTCCATCTCATTGCAGGAGTGACATATGGTCATGAGACTCCCTTACAGTCACGGGAAAGATTACAGCTGACGCTTTTGAAATCATGCTCAAATTTAACTGTTATACACCTAGCTGCTTGGTTTTGGTGCGCTTGGTACTTTTTTTTAAACTCAAGCATGGTAAACTTAAAAAATAAAGGATAAAAAACTTTGCTTTTGGTACAATCTGTCTGGCCTGATGTACTCGGATTCTCTGAAGATGTTGGTGTCACTGCTAGGCTTTGACTGGAACACGTATGAAAACACACCTTATAAATAGTATTTGTTAAATGGCGACCTTTCATTTGCCTATGAATATTCTCTATATGTACGAGTGTCCGCATGGGCGTCTGCGCTTGCGAGTGTTTCAATGTGTGTGTGCGTGTGCTCAAGCTGTGTGTGCGCAACTGTGCGAGTATGTGTGTGATGTGTGCGTGCGTGTGTGCGTACATGCATGCGGGCGAACGTGTTTGCGCGCGCGAGCGCGTGTATGTGTGCGTGCGCGCGCGCGCGCGCGCGCGTGTGTGTGTGTGTGTGTGTGTGTGTGTGTGTGTGTGTGCGTGCGCGCGCGCGTGCGCGCTGGCGCGCGGGGTGCGCGTGCGTGCGTGCGTGTGTGTGTGTGTGTGTTTGCGCGTGCGAGAGAGAGAGAGAGAGAGAGAGAGAGAGAGAGAGAGAGAGTAGTGTGGCCGAGTCGATATTTTTACGTGTGTGACTCCCATGTTCAACGCGTGCGTGTTCTCGTGTTAAATCTGGATGCAGGTACACACAGACCTAGGTGTACTGACAGAGGCACACTGTTTCGTGGCAAAGTTATCACTGTGTAATACTGTCCGCTATCGATACGTACACACTGACACCGCAAAAAACGATATGCTTCACACATTAGCACATGCAACGTGCAACAGTGTTACGCATTCTCCAACACTCAACGATAGTCCAGCACACTTATCAACAGCGACCCAACATTTTACATAATATACATGAAATCTGTGTTAAAGAAAAACAAACAAAAAAAACAAAAAAACAAAACAAAAAAAAAAAAACTGTCGTGTTCTGTGAATTGTGTGTCCCTCACTAGCTTTGAACAGAACATCTCTCCAACTCATATCTCCTACTGTTGAAAACGTACAATTAAAAAAAAAAAAATCGTGAAATATCTTGATAGACTAGTAGAAGGGCACCCGGGATAGCGCAGCTCTCACAAAAAGTCCTCTGAAAATGTCTCGACAGATAGATAGATAGATAGATATTCAGACCATCAAGATTTTACACAAAGCTGCGAGTTCGCTGGATTAGCTGGAGCATGTTACTTTAACTTGCATGTGTCGTCATCTTTAAACAAACGTGAAACCATTTTAGATCACTGTATATGTGTCGTCTGCATACAATTTTCTTTTGTTCTTTTGACTTTCTCGTGAAGCAGGTTAGATATGTAATAAAAGAAAAGGTCTAACGATCATCTTATGATCCAGATGTGCGTAACGGAATCTCCTCTACCCTGCCCAAATTCTTACAGTTTTGTTCGTGGGCCAGATACGATTTCTGAAGATTCTGTTTGGCTGAAAAAAGGTTTGGCACTTTTCAAATCATTCTGAGAGACAAAAAACACACACAACAACAACAAAGAAAAAAAAACCCGCGGGTGAAAACGTGATCTTGGCACTCTCGACATTTTACTCTGCTCTCTGTAAACAGTCTTAAACTTGAACATGGAAATCAAATGTTCCAAATACCGATTCGCATTCAGTAGTCATTCAACAGCTGATCACAGAATGACCGATAGAATAAAAATACGCTATTATGCCAACATTAGTTACTGGTAACTGTCGCCATAATGAAATCGTCTGCATTTCGTAACTGTCTTTCTGAACTTACCATCTTTGATTTAACATGCATTATTAATCAAGACTCTTTATCTTTTTTTTTCAAACATATCATCAAGCTAGCCTAGCAGATTTAAACAGCAGGCGTTCGCTCAGCTGCATCAGATCATCATCATCACTATTTTCATCATAGAAATAACAGCCTGTACTCGAAAAAAACATTACCATCATCGTTCTAATCATGAATCCTAATCATCATCATCACCATGATCAACAACGTCATCACCATCACCATCCCCATCCATGACGTACAGCAGCAGGCGACACAGCTGCCAGCACACAACAAAGCAACAATGCCATGCTTTGCCATTCCATGCCACCCACACACTCACACCCACCACCACACACTCGGACAACACAGGAGAACGCCAATGACGGCATGCACGGCTTCATCCATGTTGGACTACAGGGACCCTTCTCATACTCACCTGAGGTGTTTTCCCCCCATAAAGTACACACAAATCAAACGAAGGACAAAAAGAGTCAGTACAAAAATGGATGCTTTGCTGCTTATCTGTTGAGTGAACAGTATTTGTATCTATGGAAGCTGAAACGCCCCTTTCACACCGACTGCTCCCCCCCCCCCCCCCCCAACCCCCCCTCCCTGTCTTCTTTCGTTGTGTGTTTTCATTCTGTCAGTTAAACGTTCATGACACGAGCGACAGAAAGGCGAGACTAAAATCCCCCAAACATGAATTCTCCAGGCTGGAACAAGTGTGCGCTTTCTGATGACACACAGTGAACACCTGTGACAGCACTGAAGAAAAAAAATCGAAAAGTGAAACATTTATAAGACTCCTTCAAAGGCCATGAACACACATGACAGACACAACCAGAAGTGCACACGCGTTTGCACGAACTGACAAACACGCACGCACGCAAACAAACGACTGAAAAACAATATCGAAAAGTGCAACATTTATAAGACTCCTTCAAAGGCCAATGAACACACATGACAGACACAACCAGAAGTACCACGCGTTTGCACGAACTACAAACACGCACGCACGCAAACAAACGGACTGAAAACACATATCACAAGAGCCACAGAAACAATCTGCAAACAAGAAAATTTATGACTTATCAGTACGGGGAACAATACGCAGACGGGAAACTGCTCTACACGGGCAATACACAGGATAGTAACTGAATACATTTGGCCACGAACCCCCTTTTTCGCACAAATCATACTGTGAAATGCCTGTCAGAATAATCATGAAGAAAAAAAAAATCGAGGACAAAATCATGCTTTTGTAATCTTTCAGAATGGTTATATTGTAAGCCTAGTCTGCATACAACGTCAAAAAAAAAAAGAAAAAGAACAAAACCATAAACAATAGAAACACAAACAAACGAAGAGACACACAAAAGCAAACAAACTGAATCATTTCTTTTCCTTGCAACTGCCATGTCCGCAACAGCTGAAGAATCAAAATTGACGATCCACAAATGGACATCTGGATATAACAAGTTCACAGAAATTACTGTATTAGAAAGAAGCTGTTTGAAGTTGTTTGTATGAAGCTTTTCATAGCCCAGCAGACATGCATGGTGTTCATCACAACTACGTCAACTACACCCATGTTCTGTCAGATGATGCACCCATTTTTTTTTTCAATTCTAGAATAGTGAAAAATGAGATGTCGCTATTGAAACGATTTGAGAGAGAGAGAGAGAGAGGGGGGGGGGGGAGAGAGAGAGAGAGAGAGAGAGAGAATCAACCCAACCGAAGAACAAATGACAGCAAATAACCCATCCACCTCATGATAAAAAAAAACAAAAACAAAACAAACAAAAAAACATAAACAAAGAAAAAACAGAAAAAAGGTGAAACATTCTGCCTATCCCTTCACCTCCTGGCTTGTCGAAGGGGAAGGCGTCCGGTGTACCCACCTGATGCATAGGGTAGGTGAGGAAGGTCTCCAGGGAGCGGCCCTCACAGGCGGGCTTCTTCCTCATAGCGCTTGAGGAGAGCGTTGAACTCGTGCTTCTGCTTGTACTCGGCCAGTACCTGCAGGCTGTAGTGATGGTTCCTAACGTACTCCTGGTAGATGCTAAGCATGGGAAGCAGCATGTCGAACAAGTCTCCTGCATCAGCAACAACACGAAACGCATACCTCAGTCCACTACAACCCTCTGTATGAAACATCGTTGTTGTCATGTCCACAGAGAATGGGCAGCTGAGAGAATCGTTGTCATAGTTGGCTACGACCTCTTACTCACTGCTAACGATATCATCTTTCTATTTCGTGACTGTTGGATCGCACACTATGCGATTTCAAACATGTTACAATCATTTGACGTGTGTAAAATTTGACAGGACAAGAAATGCTATATATATCAAACGTCTGTGCTCACAAAGATTGAGACATTGGTCTGAACAATTACAAAACAGGTATCACAACAACAACAACAAAAATTTAAATATTGAACGGAACAAGGGAATCAAAACGGGCGGGGCGTGAGGGGGGGGGGTGGGGTAGAGACAGAGACACACACAGAGAGAGAGAGAGAGAGAGAGAGAGAGAGAGAGAGAGAGAGAGAGAGAGACACAGAGACAGACAGAGAGAGAGAAAGACTGACAGACAGAGACAGACAGGCAGACAGACAGACAGAAACAGAAAGGCAGACAGACAGAGAGAGAGACAAAGAGGTTCTAAGTTGATTGCATTACCAAGACCAGGGTGGCCAGTTCTCAAGACGGGCAGATAATCCCTTCAAGAAGATCTGATGCAGAAACAGCAATGTTTCGCTGCAACACAAACAGATCAACGCACATTATCTCTTTTTCGTTACACAATGGTAAATGGACATAAACAAACTTTTTTATTATTAAAAAAAATTGATAAAAAAATCCCATCCCCTTTACTACAAGCTAAAATAACAACAGACATCAACACATTTAAAACAAACAAGCAAGCGAACTGATATTAACTTCTCTTTACCATTTCAAGAAGAGACCAAGAGCCACGAAATCCACCTCTCTAAAAATCAATGAATAACAAAACACAAAAGGAGGTGACGGCAGGCGGAAAATGAAGCAAAATGTAACAGAGGAATTACTGTGCTGCCAACCGAAAGAAAAAAAAACACTTCACACAACAAACACTACGCGTTCAGACCTCTCCGGTCTTCTTCGGGCAAGACAAACAATGTTCAAGACAATGAAAACGAAGGACGAACAGACAGTCACTTATCTCCTTAAACTGGACCCAACATGGATGTGGAATGGAAACAAGACTGCAGGGAGGGTGACAAAAACTGGTAGGAATAACAATAATGATAATGATAATAAAACGAAGAGAATGTTACTTCTACTACTATTGACATAGTCTTTATAGTAATAATACTTAAAAAGTTCCCCCGAGCCGATGGATGGATGGTACATTTTGAAAAGAGAAGGACAAAGTGTTACCGCCCATTATGAATGCCTCACGATGAAAAGAAAAATTGAAAAAAAAAAAAAAAAAAAAAAAAAACCCGAGTTTTATGGTCGGCTGTTAGGAACAGATGCCTCATTTTAACAGGTGTCACCGTAACAGACTTACGTATTTTTTTGATAACACCAAGTTGAAGCTTTTATCACCATCATTGTTTTCTGTGCCTTACTAGTGCCAAAGACGCACGCTACCCTTTGCTATATACTACCTGATCGATGAAATACTTTGAGCAGATTGTCTGTTCGGCTCAGTTTCTGCTTTAGCCAATGAACGTTATTGTTATGGCAAATCTGCAATTCACAATGTGTTTGATTCCCCGAGAGCTAAGTCATCTCACTGCTACAAAGACGTCAACAAAAATTGAAGTCATTAACACCAACTGAAAAGTAACGCGCGCGCACGCACGCACACACACACACACACACACACACACACACACACACACACACACACACACATACATACACACATGCGCGCGCACACACATACAAATATATATACACAGACACACTCTATCTCTCACAGAGGCGGATGTGAATGTCTTGAAGCAACGAAAACAGTACTGTATCTATGCCGTGAATAGACTTTCACTACTAAGGTGTCCCAGAGATCTGTATTATAATGGTAATGTCCTATTTCACTATCCTAAATCAGCGGACTTAATTAAACGGCAGCTTCAAAGGATCCAGCAGCTGTGCAGCCTCACAGCCCAGTCTGTTGAGAAATACTGGATAAAGCACAAATCAGTCATAGTCTGTTGAGAAATACTGGATAAAGCACAAATCAGTCATAGTCTGTTGAGAAATACTGGATAAAGCACAAATCAGTCATAGTCTGTTGAGAAATACTGGATAAAGCACAAATCAGTCATAGTCTGTTGAGAAATACTGGATAAAGCACAAATCAGTCATAGTCTGTTGAGAAATACTGGATGAAGCACAAGTCAGCCATTTCACTATTCACTTCAGGCAACTCGAAAGTTGGGCCACTTAACGAATACTGGATGTCAAAATAGAAACAATGACAACAAACACAACGCAGATTAGGCACGCGATGCTTAAATCGAGACATTCTTCAAAGCGCGACCTGTTGGGGAATACACAAATAAGAAAACCCCCATCAGATTTGCTGCATTACACCCAAATCTCCAAGCATCCCTTAAAATACGACACGCTGAGGTGTACAGGGCAAACTGCCAGATATTTTGTTACCGCGCGTCTATCAACACTTCATCTAGCCTTTCTGTGTACCAAAATTAAATTCTGAAGGCACGTGTTGAAACACAGGTCAGTTCACATACACCGTCTTCCCTCCCTTCCACATCCACTATCCCAAGGCATGAACACACACACACACACACACACACACACACACACACACACACACGTACGCCCGCACACTAGTCTTATATCGTTTTCAATGAAGAGTTAAAAGATTAACGAAACGTACCAACACGCACGCACCAACGCTCGCTTGCATGCACGTACATATGCATACACACGCAAAAAAACAAACAACAACAAACAAACCAAAAAACGAGAAAGTGAGATGTGAATGGGGATGAAAGAGAGGAAGAAAGGGCGACGGGGGTGGGGGCAGTAACAATAACACTGTACTGGCATCCGCTGTTTATAGAACTATAGTAAAAGAATTTCATGAGAGTACGTGATTGCGATGAGTTTCTATTACGAAAGCGTTTTCCAATTCAAGTCAGTTCACGTTGTTTACAGCCTAACCCACCCAAAGTTCGGGGCTGTCATCTAGTCACAGTCAACTGGCCACACTTCGAATTCGTATTATTCAGTGCCTTTGAATACTGAAAACGAAGAGCTTAAACTCGAGAAAAGATTAGGCGAACGTCCACAACAACATTAATCAGCTCCAGTTTGGATCGAGAAAACATCATACTTTTCTATGCTCAGAATGATACTTCCCTGATGCATTAATATCCGGCTATGAGCATCCAGTTACAAAAGTCCATTAACTTGAAAAATCGCCATTTGTTCAATTTATCCTTCTTAGAATGCACACAAAAAAAAACCTACAGGGTCAAAATTTATAATGTTGATCATTATTGGAAGGTCTTGTTTTTCATTTGGTAAGTTGGAACATTACAGTGTGCACGACTAGAGTCAGGAATACAGAAACAAGAATCAATACTTTCTGGACAAATGGTAGTGATGGGCAAGGCCCAAGACTTGCAGTGTTCGGGGTAACTGCATGTCCATTAGAGAGAGAGAGAGAGAGAGAGAGAGAGAGAGAGAGAGAGAGAGAGAGAGAGAGAGAGAGAGGGGGGGGGGGGGGGGGGGATTTGTTCATTACATCCGCGTGTTCTCTTCACATGACGAAAACTTCAGCTGGGAATTACTGAAAGCTCGCAAATCACACTAAATCAGCGAAAAAGATGTAAACAGAATGGAAATCTGAACTGTGCCGTCAGATCCAAATTAGAAAAAAAAATTCATCAACTGTCACCGAACACCGTTACTCTGACTGTGAGCAAATGTTTTAATTGATGTGCTACTGGACAATGACAATGTTATTTATGTATCAGGATCACTTCAGGAATTTCCCAACTATTTAATGACATAAAAGCGCCCACTGCAGAAACATCGAACACCTCTATTCAGTGCGGCAATAATACACTTCAACTTTTTAAAATGGCTTTACTCTCTTTGGCAGTCAGCAGACTGGTTCACGGGCATTATCATCCGTAATTAGTTGCTTATCAAAACGCCGACTGCGTAGACATCGAGATGATATTACAATTTACGACTTTAAAATCACCGAGAAAGTAGCCCCATCCTCTGTAAAGGTCAGCAGACTGGTTAATAACCAACATCCTACCTTCAGTGATTAGTTTCTGATTAATGGAAGCCGAATAGGGGCCTGATGACACTAGGCCTTTACGTCTGGGCCTGGTGGCATTTCTTTTGGAAGGCCACGACATGGGATAATGCCAGTAGGTCTTACTACCCGCTGGGCAAAGTACGTACATGCTTTCATGCACAACACCAACAGGCCTACACGTCAAAAAGACGACGGAGAAATAGTACTGCACTGGGCCATGACAGTTGTGGGTCCTAATGGTTGAGACAAGCTGAACGTTGTCTACATAAAAATGGGCTGTATGATCCATTTTTGACCATCTACTTCGAGTAAAATAGTTATGCCTGCGATCTCAACAGTCAGTCGGAGCAGAAGAAATCATAAAGCTACACTGGCCAGATGATGGAATTATTTTCGCAGGGCCAAAACTGCCTTACTGCCAATTTTTTTCACAAACATGCAATAATTCATGAAGTGTATGTTTTTATCTGAAAAAGGGGGAGGGGTGTGTAAATCAGTTATGCCCGAAAACATCACATCACATCACATCACATTACATTACATTAAACACACACACACACACACACACACACACACACACACACACACACACACACACACACTATGGGTCCGTTCAAGGCAGCTGAAATGTTAAAGCATAAACGAACTCAAAAACATTTTAATTCCATTCAAACGAAATCATCCAATGTCAAGCAACTGTCCGTTTGAGCTTTTGAGCAAAC
>JADBJO010000915.1:249668-257168 GCA_016801955.1 Conus betulinus | reverse complement strand
CTGAAGGGACACTGTGAATGCAAAGTAAGTTACGGGTAACAAGTCTGTGCATTAAAGTGGCACCTAAATGTTGAATAGACAAGGATGATGAGGAACACACACACACACACACACACACACACACACACACACACACACACACACACACACACACACACACACCGCACGCACGCACACACACACGCGTGCGCGCGCGCGCGTGCACGCACGCGCGCACGCACAGAGAGACAGAGAGAGAGAGAGAGAGGAGAGAGAGAGAGAGAGAGAGAGAGAGAGAGAGAGAGAGAGAGAGAGAGAGGCGTCTAGAGATGGAGTGGAGTGGGTTTCAGCAGGTGCATTCAAATTACGTGACATACGAGAGTTCGCGAATGGCGAGCTTTATGAGTTTTAATTAAAACAAGAAGAGTTTCACAAAATGCTTTCTTGAATGTGTATTTTGTAACGTAGACAGAAGAGAGTTTCAGACACATGATCCATGGTAAGCGAGGCTTGTTTTTGCTTTGATCAATGCGTGGGTAGGGTAGACGGAATTTCTGCGATCCAGAACAGCTTTCCACTCTGGTAAAAGACGGCATTAATATAACGTTGCTTGGTCTTTGCTGCAATTTAAGCAAAGAAAAAAAAAAAAAAAACAACCAACCAACCAAATAAACAAAAACACACAAAAACAAACAAACAAAAAAAAAAACTAAAACAAAACAAAAAAAATGATGCCTTGTTGAATTCAAATTGTTTGCTCTGAGGAAGTGCATTTATTGATTTTGATCCTTCATCTGGTTTTAGAGGTATGTCCGGATCAAGCCCGTCGTTGGAGGGAAGGCAGTGTGTGTGTGTGTGTGTGTGTGGTGTGTGTGTGTCGCTACACTCCTCTCCTCTCATTTTAATGAAGCATAACTGACAAATGAAATCACGTGCACGTTGAAGAAAAATTTAGGGGCGCAGTAATATTGACATGACGCTTGAGTTCAGAGAAGATGATTTTTTTTTTTTTTTCTTCGAGGGGAGGGGGGGGGGGGGGGACCCCTGCATAAACTGAGATGAGACTGCAATTTAAATTCTTCAAACGAAGCGCGCTAGGCAAAGAGAAGTTACCCAGGTGCTTTTTGGAGAGTGACTATAATCATAGATGCAGTTTTTGCTGGGTGCATAACCACAGATTTGGATCCAACCAGTCTTACACCTAGATAAGATTCTCTCGGAGGTATGTCTTTTCGTTCTGCTTGTACTCTGCATCCACTGGTTTCGAAAATGGCGGGTTGTAAGCGAATAAATCTATTATAACAACCTTGTCTGGTATGGATAATGGGAAATCAGTTATCAAAATACAGAACAGGAGTTGACTGGAAATAACGAATCTGATCACAAAATTGTTCAAACTGGTAAACTATTTCTTCAAACAAATGGAGTGATGGACAAGATCAAAGGCTTTTTCTGAAGTCAAAACAATTCCCCCTTTTTTCTACCCCCCCTTTACTATTTTTTTTTTTTTTTTTTTTTTTTTTTTTTTTTTTTTCTTTTTTGTTTTTTTTTACCACCCCCGCCTTTACTATTTTTTTTTTTTTTTTTTTTTTTTTTTTTTTCGTTTATTTTTGTCTTTTATTTTTTTCCTTTTTTTTGTTTTTAAGGCGGGGGTCCTTTGTTTCTTTTTTTTTTTTTTTGATTTTTTTTCAATTCTTTTTTTCACACTTTTCTTGCAGTTCTGTATTTTTTTATTTTATTTATTCGTTTTTTGGTTGTGTTTTGTACAAGGCGGTCTGGGGTTTTTTTGGTGACCTAACTTTTCTCACAATCATTTTTCAATTCAAAATTACGACAACTTTTTAAGACACTCGCCTTGCAGTTCTGTATGCTGAGTAAAACAATGTGGCTAATAAAGTACATTCACCATGTATGCATGTTTGCTTTAATGGTTGTGCGTTTGATACAACAATGTCTGGGGTCTTTTTTTGCGTGCCTGAGATGTATGTGTGTGCTGACACAATCATTCTGCGATATGTTTAAGCGATAATGTTAAGTTGTGTGAATAAATATTACAGTCCTAAAACAATGTAAGGCGTCTGAGTATGTGTGTGTGTGTGTGTGTGTGCATGTGTGTGTGTGTGTGTGTGTGTGTGTGTGTGTGTGTGTGTGTGTTTGTGTTTGTGTTACTGTGCGTGTGTTGTTCAAGTTTCCCTGATTTCCCTTACTAAAGATCTCAAGTGACTTAAAGACACGCGAGAAGTGAACGGAAATGGAGAACAAAAAACAAACAAACAAACAAAAATAAAGAAAAACAAACAGAACAAAAAAAGAGAGATAAGAGCATTGCATATTATTTCACCTGTCGGCAGTATCCCCGGAAAGCTATCCTTGCAACGAAATGTGGTAAAAGGAAGGCAGGAGGAATGCCAAGAAGCGCAATAACGAAGAGTTGGAGAAAAAAGAAAAAAAAATATTTTCTTTCTGTCCATTCTTGTCTTTTTTTTTTTTGTTTTTTTTTTTTGTTTGTTTTGTTAACATGGCGGAGCTTTAATTTTATGGCGAAATGTCATTAAACACATGCGAAAGAAAAATTACTGTATCTGTGTTCGTGTGTGTGAGTGTATGTGTGTGACTGTGTGAGTGTGTGTGTGTGTGAGCGTGTGTGCGCGCGCGCGCGTGTGCGTAGAACACTAAGTGACATCATTTGCTTGAGTGAAAACAGACTTCTTACTGTGGAAGAAGTACAAGAAAGGATTAACCCAAATCCAGCTGTTACAGTCTTTCAGTATAATGCGCTAATTAATGCTTTTCCAAGGAAATGGGTCGATTGGATAGAGACAGGTGAAACAAATAGAGGTCTAGTTAACGAACCAGAAGCGGGACACTTCCATAGAAAACCTAATTATGTAAGAAGATACTTAAGAGTTCTAAAAATAACAAATTGCCAGTAACAGCACGTGCAATCGGCTTCTGGCAAAGAAAAGTACTATTACAATCAACAAACACATGTGGGCTAATGCCCAGAAAGTCACAAAAGAAGTGCAACTACGCGAGTTGCAATGGAAAATTTTACATAATCTTTACCCAACTAATATTCTGTTGCAAAAAATGGAAAGTGCAACTCGCCAAACTGTTATTACTGTCCGGATACCCTTGATGTGTTGGAACATTTCTTCTATGATTGCCCCCTCGCAAATACATTTTGGAAGTATGTGGAATTGAGAGTCAGTGATTTTTATACACAAATCTGTCACGTTATCTAGGGATATAGTTCTTCTTGGTTGTTATGATGCTCAGACCGCAAAGGAAGAGTGTGACCTTATAAATTGGGTATTGTTAGTGGGGAAAATGTGTATCAGTAAACTGAAAAAAAAAAAACGAAATCAATCAACCCCCCTTGGAAATCATAATCAACAAGATTTGACTTAAAAAAGAAACACAGACTTAGAAAAATCTTCTAAACACACGCACACGCACGCGCGTGCGCGCAAATGCACACACACACACACACGCGCACACGCACGCACACACACACTCACGCACACACACACGCGCGCACACACACACACACACGCGGGCACTCACACACACACACACACACACACATGCGCGCGCGCGCACACACACACACACACATACATACGTCAAAACAATTCCTGTCATTATGACTGGTGCATATCTAAAAGCCACGAGTCACGCCATCTTAATAATGCTGTGTGGCAAGAGTGATCAGATCGGAATCCGCACTGGTATGAGTGAAGGAGTTGATCTTTTTTTGCACGACATAAGATAAGCGCTTGTGTGTATGTCTTTCGAGGGAGAGTGGACAGAACTGAGAATGATGGAGCGAATCTGAAATTCGTTGGAACCGATAAAATATTACATTTTGGAAGGGAGATCACTGTGACATTTTCAAACCTTTTTTTGAGTCCTCCCAGCATGGTGAGCATCCTTGCTTTAGGCACTTCGTACTCCTGGCGGATGGAATGCAGCTATGGCGACAAAAGAGTGCATCGTCGGGGACACCTCGTGAGGCATCCAGCCATTCCCTTGTGTGTTTGTTGAAGTTGGCCTCCCTTGAGTTCCACTGTCGAAGCGGTGATGTTGTACGTCAGTTGAGACCATAGGAGCTCCAGGATCAGCATGAACTTGCAGACTCCAGACCTTCTACTTGTCAGCAAAGCCACACTGGTCTCTCATCTACAGGCTTCCTGTCGCCGTGTCCTTGGTTCCCCCCCCCCCCCCCCCCCCCCCCCCCCCCCCCCCCCCCCCCCCCCCCCCCCCTCCCCTTTCTGTGTCTTTCATGAAGTCGTCATCCCACCTTCCAAGGCTCTTAAATGGTTCTTCTGCCACCACTGGATTGGCTTTGGTCTGGGTATAGGGGAAGTCACTGTTCCAGCTGCTCTTCCTGTCAACAGGGAGAGGCTGCGTGCTTTCTTTTGGTTGGAAACTCATCCTCAGTGAAGAAACTAACTTGGTTCAGTCTTTCGTGTCCTTCATCCACCTCACCGACTTTGAATTCTGGGGCAGGAAGTGACGTACAGATGCCAGGATGAAGCTGACTGACCCTGGGAAGCGCCATGCCAGCAACAGATTGAGTAACGTGTATAGCTAGGCCAGTATGCTGGGGCTGATCGCATCCGAGTCTTTCTTTTGGGTAGTCACGGATACTGGTCAAAGTACTTGTGGTGTATGAGTCTAACTTTGTTACACACTTAACGCCGAAGACTCGGACGGTGTTACAGTTCGAAAAGTGAGGAAACCTCATGGACCGTACTGAAAAGAGATGGGTGGGGGGTGAGAGGGTGGGGGTGGGGGAGAAAGAGAGGAGGGACAGACAGACAGACAGGGAAAGAGAAGGTCATTTTGAAAAAGGTATGACACAAGTTTTTGCATTGCGGTGTTTATTTTCTCCCTCCCTCCTCATCCCCCCTCTCTATCTCCCCCCCCTCCCTCTCATTAAATGAAAAAAAAAGTTTTTTTTAAAATGCATGTTCCGAGTGTCTCCACAGCAACTAACTCTTTGACATTTTCTTGAGAGTACTGCGTTCTTCCTTCATAGGTGCGTTTGAAGAAATGTGCAAAGAGAGAGAGAGAGAGAGAGAGAGAGAGAGAGAGAGAGAGAGAGAGAGAGAGAGAGAGAGAGAGAGAGAGAGAGCACAATTCAGAACAGAAATCGGTAGAGGGCACTGCATACGTAACATTTTACAGATATTGTAAAAGTTCTTTGCACACGTTTGACACTCACATTTCTCATTCAATCCATTTGACCCGTTAACTGTACGCAGACATTTCTCCCCATCATTGCGCAGTAAAACGTATTTCTGTAACTGAATATGACACTGACATTGCTTGATCTCAAACAGCTTTGGGGCAGTTTTACACTTAGATCAGAATATTTAAAATACTTCAATTAAAAAAAAAAAAAAAAAAAAAAAAGAAAAAAAAAAAAATGTTGCGTACTTTACATCTTGGCGGATTTTTGAAAAAGACTTTTTTCCCCCACTGTACCTGTAAATATTATTTAATGGAAGTACACGTATTCTACCACTAGACAATGCCAGCCTGAAAGAGAAAGCCTCAGCCCTTTCACATACATACACCTTGTACTCAATCCACCAAATTACGCACTAAAGCTTGTCTGACATGCAATTTCTCACAACTTGGAAGCCAAGCACTATTTCCAGTTTCTGTCTAATCCAAGTAACGCTTTACGTGCTACACAGGACAGTCTATTTTGATCTCTCTGTAGTAAACTAAATCAACACCTTTAATGTCTTTATGTGAGATATTTGCAAACAAAGAAAACTTCCCTAGATTCCCTAAGACCATCTTGGTGGTGTTTTTATTTTTGTTTGTTTGTGTTTGTTTGTTTTTTTTTTTACCAGTACACTCCAAAATGTTTTATACGCTAGTAAATGAACCTTTCTAATTTTCCTACTCTATCCGTATTCCAAACTCCGAGCGCATAATGTATTACAAGCTAAAGACTTTACATCAACTATTTTATGGGAAAAACAAAAACACCATGTTGTGCATGACCTTTCCTTACTCTTTTATGAAGCCTTAACAAAGCTTCGTTTGGCTGGCATTTAGCTTTTCATGACAAGACTGTCTGTCCCCTTTTGGGGCTATTTTTTTTAGTGTAAGGTTATGTCTTAAATAGCTGCGTTCTTCCACCGCCTCTCTATATATTTTTCGAAAAAAACAATTTCTAACACCTACCTCGAAACGTATCTTTTCTTAAGACGATTAATTTTGTTTTCTGAAGACTGAAGTTTAGCATCATCTCACCCACAACATACTTTCAAAACGTTAAAAGGGTTTTGGAGTCTTGTATCAGCAAACAACAACAACAACAACACAACTACAGCAACAACAACAACAAAAGCAACACGAACAGTTTCATAACGCCTTCTAATATCTGAATACCATCTACGTCCGATGCACACGTAGTTCTGAAGCTGACAGTTTTTGTGTGTGTGTGGTCATTTTAGCCTAGTCGAACACACAGGGCCCGCTAAGGGCTTTCAAATGCATATAGGGAAAAAAGCTCACGCCTTAACAAAGGTTACACCCTGAAAAACGTGACACCTTAAAAAGGTCACTTCATGAAAAAAAGGTTACATCCTGAAAGCGTAACCAACAACAAAACCAATGTGCAATGAATGACGTGGTCGCTAAACTACTAACATCATTAAGGCAGATGAGACTAGGCTCTAAACGCCAGCCATTCCGCTTGATTTCTCGTCACACACCCCCCCTCCTTCCCCATCCTCCCTCTCACCGTCTCCCCCCTCCCAAAACAAAGAAACAAATACTTAAACGTAATACATTTCTTAGAAACATTTAAATGTAACACAAACCACATAAAAACGGTGTTTAAGCATGCACACATCTACAGTACTTTCACTACATCATCGCCAGAGTTAACTTTTTAAAAAGTAGGTATATCATAACTTGCGACCAAAAAAGAGAGCAGTAATCTAGTTTCCAACAAAAACCAGGGGGGGGGGGGGGGGGGGGGGGGGGGGGGGGGGGGGGGGGGGTGGGGGGGGGGGGGGGGGGGGGGGGGAAAAAGAAAAATGGGGGGGACCGACAGCGTCGAAGACAGCGACAGAAAAAGATGGTACTAGCACAAAATTTCCAGAAGGCAAGGGAGCTCTTTGAAATGAAAAGGCCGTCGGCATTCCCAAAGCTCGACGACGCACACACATGTCATTAGCAATCTGTTGAATGGAAACAAAATAACGTCGATCTCGTTACATACCACTGTCGTACACACCAAATGAGCACCAAATTAAAAACAAACACACAAACTTGGAATGTTAGCTTTGGACTCTAACATTCGCTGTCATATTGCCCTTTGAGAGAATTGTGAAACCGTCCAGCGACAGTGTTGCAGACATGCAAGCACCTTTTCCTCGTTTTAACAAAATTGAATGCTTTTCAAAAATCGATAAGCCTTACCTGAACACCTTCCATATTCATTCAATTCTTTCTAAGCAGCAACTCGCGAGTAGCCCCCCCCCCCCCCCC
>JADBJO010000915.1:229668-237168 GCA_016801955.1 Conus betulinus | reverse complement strand
TCTTTGCTGCTGATTGTCTCTTCTGCCAGTGGATGTGGGGGATCTTTCGCAGGCAGCTGTCAATTAAAGTCTGCAGTTTGTGCATGGTGGTCTTTGTGGTTCTCAGGTCAGGTGTTTTTCAGAACTTAGAGAAAAGAGAGAAAAAAAATCAACGGACGCCAGCGAAAACATAACCTTTAGTGGAGACGATAAACTTCGCAACCAAATCTGCAATGGCTGTGTCGTTATTTTGTTACATGTGTCCCAACTTGGCATCCATTAGACGATCGCCAGACAAAGACTACGGGTTCTTAACTCGAATTTCGGTGTGCATTTGTTCAGTTAAAAAAAGGACTGAAACTAGGGAAGAGGGTAGGTATAGCACCATATGAGAATTCTTTTTTCTTTTTTTTTTTTAAATGTTAAACTGTCCTTGCAGCTTCCAGTTACTTCACACTGCAGCCAATTATGTGTGTTCATGCCTTGGGTAATTGGATGGCAACGATTAGCTTTACACATACACACATACACTACGCGCGCGTGCACACACACACACACACACACACACACACACACACACACACACACACCGCACACGCTCGCACACACACACACCACACACCCCCACACACACAAACACACACACACAACACACACGCTCGCACACACACCACACACACACACACACAACACACACCCACACACACACACCACACACAACGCGCACATACACACACATGCGTGCGCAAGCTCCAAAACGCCACCTTTTCTCATTCTTCAGCCTGAGAGAGAGAGAGAGACAGAGAGAGGAGAGAGAGAGAGAGAGAGAGAGAGAGAGAGAGGAGGGAGGGAGCCGAGAGAGGAGAGAGAGAGAGAGAGAGAGAGAGAGAGGCAGAGAGAGAGGAGAGAGAGAGGAGAGAGAGAGAGAAACATCAGACAGATTAAACAGCGAGACAGGCAGGCAGACAGACCGGACACAGATTAGAACTGCCCAGATTAGGGAACTGCCACATGAAAGACGAATTCGGCTTAAGAAGACACGGTCGCTGAAAATACAAGACAGCAAAAATGTGAGAGCTAAGGGATCGAAGTAAAATGGCTGAGCGATTAAAAAAAAAAAAGAAAAAGAAAAAAAGAAAGGGGAAAGACGAGAGACACCGCTCATGAAATCCAAAGGAAAACATAAAATAAAACTGAATCCTGTGATTTTTGTCTATATAGGACACAAGAGACAGGGGGAGAGGGGGGAATTCTATGAGAGAGAGAGAGAAGAGAGAGAGAGAGATGAGAGAGAGAGAGAGAGATGAGAGGAGGAGGGAGGGAGAGAGAGAGGAGAGGGTTTTTTTTTTTTTTCTCTCTCCCTTGAAAACAGCCGAAAGGGAGATAACGAGCGAGGACCTGCACACACTGAAATCCGTGAAAAAGGAGTTGGAACGGTCTGTGGATGGGGAAGGGGTGTGGGGCGGGCCCCTCACTGCCTGCTGACTGTGTGGAGGATGGGGGACAGGAGGACAGGCCGGTAAGAGAAAGAGAAAAAAAAAAAAAAAAAAAAAAAAAAAAAAAGAGGGAAGGAGAAAAAGAGAAAGATTTCGCCGCTGGAGCAAAAATGATTGTATCGGGGGTGTCTGTCTCACAACGAGCAGGATGAGGCGACAGAGAGGGTTGCGAGAGAGAGAGAGAGAGAGAGAGAGAGAGAGGAGAGAGAGAGAGAGGGGGGGGGGGGGAGGGGGGGGGGAAGGGGGGAGAACAAAAAAAAAAAAAGTAACCAACAAAGGACAAAAAAAAAACTAATGATAAAAACAAGACTGAGACAACGGGGAGGCGTGTGTGTGTGTGTGTGTGTGTGTGTGGTGTGTGTGTGTGGTGTGTGACGAAAAAACATAACAAAAAAACCCCAACTAATGATAAATAATAACAAAGAATGAGACAAACAGGATGAAGAAAAAGACAACAGGAAGAAGGATGATGAGGCAGAAAAAGAGGATAATGGAGAATCAGAGAATCAGAAGAAGACGAAGAAAAGATGAAGGTTTCAGTTTCATTTTTATCACAGCGTAGTCGATCACACCGAGAGTCTTTCAGGATAAAGAAAATGAAAATGAAAAAAAAAAAAAAAAAGACGACGACAAAGAAGAAGGGGGGGGGGGGGACTGAGGAGGGTGAGAAGAACAAGAAGAAAAAAGAAGAAGAAGGAAGGAGGAGGAGGAGAAGAGAAGGAGGAGGAGAGGAGGAGGAGGAGGAGGAGGAGGAGGAGGAGGAGAAGAAGAAGAAGAAGAAGAAGAAGAAAAAGAAGAAGAAGAAGGAGACCTAAAAGGAGGGAGAGCAGTCCACGAGTAAGAGAGAGCAGAGAGAGAGAGAGAGAGAGAGAGAGAGAGAGAGAGAGAGAGAGAGAGAGAGAGAGAGAGAGAGAGAGCTCTATGTCCATTTGTATATCCTATCTAAAACTACGGTTTGAACAGCAGAGAAAGGAAGAAACATTAAGTTGAGTGGTCTCTGCAGATGTGAGAAAGCTAGAAAAATAATTGAATTAAAAAAAAACAAAAAACTTTTGACATGGAATGAGATACCAGACACATACACAATACACCGGTAAGGTGGGGGGGGGGGGGGGGGGGGGGGGGGTAGGCAGGAAGTGGGTGGTGGTGGTGGTGGAAAGCAACCATCTCCTTTGTTCCCCCTCCCCCCCCCCCCACCCCCCCCCCCCTTCTGTGAACTAAATCAAACGCTCTATTACGACGGCTGGACACGGAGGGTTTTTTCAAGTCTTCAAGTTCCGACCACAAGCATTACGTGGGTGATACTCAACAACACCAGTAGCTGCGCAGCGGAACATTTGACTATTATGAGGCGCGGTAAAATCCTCAGCCAAACACACACACACACACACACACACACACACACACACACACACCACATTAAAACCCTCCTAAAACTGGAAAGACACTCGAGAAAGCGCTGACCTCCAGCTACAAGCTTGACCAAATTTTGGACCTGCCCTTTGAGTCAGTTCAGGGAAAAAGTGACTTGTTTTTTTCCTAGCCAGGGGGAAGTCATTGTTTGTATGGACTTAAGAGAGTTATTCCCCGTGTACTTGTTTGCAATGGAACATGCAAGAAGACAAAAATGAAAAAAAAAAGAAAGGAAAAGAAAGATATATCAACGTTTATATCATTAAAAAGAAATTCATGTCCACGAAAATACATTACGCTGTTGATATTTTATCGAATGGTAACAGTAACTTAAAAGTGTTCATCGTCAGTGGACAGTTTTAATAATTTCATCGATCACGTGAACAGACCAGACATGACTTTCACCGTCAGGGGAAGTAATAACTGCGAGCGACCGAAGCAGTTACTTCCCGTGTACTTATTCTGATTCCGCAGGACTGGTTTCGTCCGTGGACCGCCGCATTCTGTCTTTTGAAGAAGTTTGGTTAAAAACAGGTTTCGGAGAGTTTGCGTCATCTGCCACGGGACAAACAAACAAAAATCTAATGCGAGCGAACACACACCTCACTGACTGACGGTAGTTCTAGTTGCAAAGTGTGGCGACTGCAGGCGGAAATCTAATTAAAAAAAAAAAAAATTGGATAAAGCACCGCAAGGGGAAAAAAAAAAAAAAAAAAAAGGAAAGAAAAAAAATCGTAGACAAACGAATCACAAGACAAAACACAACGCGCTTTCGACCTCCTAGGTCTTCTTCAGGCAAGATACACAACACTCGGGACAACGAAATGAACGAGGGATCACTTATCTTCATCCAATTCGGCGCAAGATCGGCGTGGAATGAAAAACGAGGCTGCCAGGATGAAGATAAGTGATTGGCTCATTCATTTTCGTTGTTCTGAGTATGTATTTCCTGCCTGAAGAAGACCCGAGAGGTCGAAAACGCGTCGTGTTTTGTCTTGTGATTCGTTTGTCTACGTTTTTCGTTTGTTAGTTTGGCGATGCTTTATCAATAAGTTTCACTTGGCTAAAGGTAACTCAGGTGTAAGCGCAATCCCTAAAGGTAGAATGAAGTCATTGTGTCAGTTCCCCAACTTTCTGTCACACGTGGGCTGGCTGGACACAACGCGAACGTCATGGCCATCGCTGGCTGCAGGCATACCCCATACCCCTCTATACTTGTCTGCTTTCGTTGATCCGATATAAAACCGCATTTTTAAAACATACCAACACAGATAACATTACCACTTTCATTTTCCTATGCATACTTCTTGAAAGATATATATATATATATATATATATATATATATGTGTGTGTGTGTGTGTGTGTGTGTGTGTGTGTGTGTGTGTGTGTGTGTGTATTTGACGTCAAGAGCACAGACACAATCAGCCGTGTCTCCCTAATGAGTCCGATCCAGCGGACGAAAGGCCTAGGAGCAGGCAATACATAATATAGCTCTGCCTTCAAGAGGGATCACGATGGTTCCCTCATGCAGCTAGTGAAGGGTTTTCATTTTTAAAATATACATTTTCCTGTTTTCTTCATCTTCAACCTCCCCCCTCCCCCTTTTTTTTTTTAAATTCTAATTTCAAATCTTTGCCAAGTCATTTCTATACTGATGTAAGAATTATTAACTTGCGCTTGTTTTCCCCCACTACTTAATTGTTTCAGCATAATCTCTCTCTCTCTCTCACACACACACACACACACACACACACACGCATGAAACACGTATACACGCCCACAAAACCACTCTTTCTAGACTACACTCATGCCTCCCAATTTATATAACACGTAAGCCTACACACTCATAGATCTTCATAGGCTAAATAAAAAGAGGACACGTAACTGCTCTTAAATGACAGCCATTTTCATTTGAACTTCTGACACGGATGTTACGAATGAATATTTCTCACATGCACGCACGATTCTCTCTCTGTGTGTGTGTGTGTGTGTGTGTGTGTGTGTGTGTGTGTGTGTGTGTGCGCGTGCGTGTGTGTGTGACAACAGACCACCAGAATTACGACTGGTATTTATTTGTATTGGCCTGGAGTGAACTCGTAGCGAAACAATTGCTTTACTTTTTTTCTTTCTTAAAAAAAAAAGGTAATTCAAATAGCGGAAAGCTTTTTGGCTGTGTGCATAAGTATATGAAAATCGTGGCTTGATTACTATTTGTGATTTGAATCCGTCATATGGGGCTGCGACCTTTTTGAATCAGTCACATCTCTCTCCCTGTGTCTTCCTATGTTTTTGTTTAGTTTTTGATTTTACGCACGGATGCTTCAAGTAATGAACATAGTAAAAAAAAAAAAAAATTGTAAAATGGAAGAACCACGGCGTAATACTTTGCGAGAAATCCGCACGGCTTGTCAACACAGAGACTAAGAGTTGCCCCCCCCCCCCCCCCCCCCCCCCCAGACCTCTCACATGTATCACTTTTGAACTCTCTCTCTCTCTCTCATCATGTCCTAAAAGTGCCTACTACTTTAACTCTGTTTTAACATAACAGGACCGGGCCTCCAGTGAACACATAATGAGGGTGGCAGTAGCCTCTCTTGTCTCCCCACTCCCAACTTTCTTTTCAGATGATTCATGTCAGAAGTGCTGAGGTTTGTCACATGATTGATCTGATCCGAATGCTGAATTCCCCCCCCCCCCCCCCCCCCCCCCCCCCCCCCCTTGCCCCCTCCCCCCCCCCCCCCCCCCCCCCCCACCCCCGCCCTTCCAGATGACCTCTCAAGTGACACCCCCCCCCCCCCCCCCCCCCCCCCCCCCGCCCTGGTCAAGTGACACCCATGGCGGCTGGACTGTACAGAACATGATGTGAACACCCCTCCATCTCCCCCCCGCCCTCTCTCTCTCTCTTTAATTCTGAGGTCCCTAAATCACCATTATCAAAAAAAAAAAAAAAAAAAAAATCACCGACAACAACAACTTCCCCCCCCCCCACCACACACACATCCAAACCCAAACAAAACACCAGCAAGAACACAAACAAACAAACAACACAAAAGCAACATAAACAAAATCCCCAAACCGACAACACAGACGAAGAAGAGATGTGTGTTCTCCATGTCACAAACAAAACAAACAACAACAACAACAACAACAATAACAACCCCCAAAAAGTCAGCGAGCCTGCGAAGCCATTTGCTCTACACATCGGAAAATAGATCGCAATTTTCAGGACCCAGCCTCTCTCTGTCTCTCTCTCTCTGTCTGTCTGTCTCTCTCTGTCAGTCTGCTTTTCCATCGTAGCGGCCCCGGCTGAGCTTTTCGCCGACGACGTGCAATTGAGTAGCGTGCGTGCGTTACCATGGCGATGAGTGACGTGCGTTGACATTTACAAACTGGGACGAATTGATACTGGCCTCTCTCCGTTCGCTTTGTCTCATGTCTGAGTGAAGCGATGATGCTGTCTTCTGCAAGAGGAGCAGTCATCCCGTCAATTGCTCTTTCCACAGCCCCCGACACCCCAACCCCCTCTCCCCCCCCCCCCCCCCACCCACCTTCCTCTGCCTCCCGCTCTCCTGTCCTAGCCCTCTCTCTCTCTCTCTCTCTCTCTCTCTCAGTATCTCTATGTAACCACCTCACACCAGGTTTCTGTTCCTTTCCGTTTAAGGTCAATGACAAAACACGCACAGTGCTGCGGAGTCAAGGAGTTAAAAAAAAAAGGAGAAAGAAAATGAAAATGGAGGAAGTGGGGGGGGGAAGCAAAACAGACCCAAAATGACTTCCGTGGTGAAACAGTCTCAGTTCAATTTATTTTTTTCAAATTCAGCTTCACTGCTTGGTCAGGTTCCTGGTTTTTTTTTTTTGTTTTTTTCCCCCCTCTCTGGCAAATCAGTTCAAAGCGGCACACAAACACTCCAGATCCACGAGTGTTTTCAAACTTCCACCGTATTAAAAGCATGTCACATTTTACGTGTCCGGCGAATCACACGACCAAACTGTTCGCTCCGAAAAACCCGTCACAGATTCGAGCCGTTTGCGCGACGTCGCCGATTGCTCTCTTCTAGTGCGACAAACCTTGGTGTCATTCACCTAGGTGTTTCTTTCGGCTGGCTATATTTGGCACGGCAGGCCCAGAGGCCTTGGGGAAAGAAAAATCGATCCCCCTCCCTAAGAGCTTTATACCTTGTTTTGAATTTGATGATGTGGGGCTGTCAATTTCTCGTCTGCCATTTGATTTTCAAGCAAGCCATCGTCACGGGATCGTTGAGAGCGCTGCTCATTGGGCTCATGATGCGAAATTGAAAACACATACACGCACCAAACAAAACAGAGAAAAAAAAAACAACGGAAAAACCGTTGCACTTCGCCAAAGCAAAAGCAGATCACACACACACACACACACACACACACACACACACACACACACACAAACCGAAAACCGTTACACTTCGCCAAACTAAAGCAGATTTAGAAATGAGAGCACACACGCGCGAGATGGATTAAAAAATCCATTTCTTACCAAAGTTTATCGAATGGGAAAAGTCAGAAAACACCGAGTTGGACGCTTTGTCACAAAAGTATGTCCAACGGCAAAACGTGCATATATATATTATATAT
>JADBJO010000915.1:209668-227168 GCA_016801955.1 Conus betulinus | reverse complement strand
AACCTTTAGTATCTCATGTCTTCATTCCAGCTTTCCCCCGAACTAAGATCATCATCATCATCATCATCATCATCATCACCACTATCATCATCATCACCACTATCATCATCATCACCATCATCGTCATCACCACCATCATCAACATTACCATCATCATCATCACCATCACCATCATCATCACATCATCATCACCATCATCGTCATCACCACCATCATCAACATTACCATCATCATCATCATCATCACCATCACCATCACATCATCATCACCATCATCATCATCATCATTATCATTGTCATCATCGCCACCATCACCAGTAACGATATCACCATTGTCATCGTTATCGACGTCATTGTCATTATAAACTTCATCAAATGACGAATTCTTCGTTTTTCTTTTTTTTTTCTTTTTCGTTTTTTTCTTTTCAAATAGGTCGACCCCACATGGTAAGCATGATAACTGAAATGGTTTTCCCTTGGTCGGTGATGTTTATAGGAATGAAAAAAAGAAAAAAACATCCATCTCCCTTATCATCTATCTTATTTCATCTTGGCATTAGCTGCTGTTGTCTTTCTTGTTCTTACAGCGAAATCTTATCAACTGACACTCCGAGTGAGTCACCATAGTGACAAATGAAACACCCAAAGACCAGGTTTTGTAACTCGGTCCAACAAAACCGTACTACCACTCGCCCCCACCTTGCATTCTGCCTGTAGTGAGAGACTTCGATTCCATGTCCACCAGACGAGTGGCAAAAATAGAGCGAAAGCGCAAGATGAGAAGGCTCACGGGGAAATCTAGGGATGACACAAAAAGTCGAAACATCTGCGAGACCACAGCGAGCCATGATATGGATGATGACAGCCCAATACGTAGTTTCTGAAGGCTGCGTGCCGACAACGGTTTCTTTTGGAAATGTTCGATGGTGTCATTTCGCATCTTCACGAGCCGACAACGGAACAGAGGATCATAGCCTTAGGAGGGTCTCACCACTGTCAGGAAGGAACAGAGGAAGAGGAGGAGGAGGAGGAGGAGGAGAAGAAATAGGAAAAGCAGAAGGAGCAGGAAGAGGAGGAGGAGGAGGAAGAAATAGGAAAAGCAGAAGGATGAAGAGGAGGAGGAGGAGCAGGCTAAAGGAATCAAGAGCAGGAAGGTAAGGGATCGGAGGAAAATTAGGAGGAACAAGAGATATAGAAAAGGAGAAGTAACAGAAGAGAGGACGAGCAGAGTAAGATGAGAAAAGAAAAGGAGTGGGAAGGGGAAAAAAAATGGAGAGAGACAGGGGAAAGAGTTAAAGGGCAGAGACAGGAACTTTTTCGTTGTGTTGGTTATGAAATTCCTTGTATTCGAACATTTGCAAAAAGTGACTTCTGAATCATACAAAACATTAAGATAACCTTAGACAAAAATCAGACAAAAATCTTTAAGTCAGTTAGTAGATGACCTTCTCTAGGAACCCCCTGGGAACCTCATTTCAGCATCTTTCCTCCTCGGTCGCGCGCACACACACGCACACACACACGCAACATACAGGCATGCACGCACGCACGCGCGCGCGCGCGCACACACCCACACCCACACTGGTTATTTTGAACTTTTTAAAAATATTAAAAATGTGTGCAGCATTACGACAGTAAGTGTAGTTTTCGTCAGTAATATTAAATAAGACAATTCTTAGAAGCAAAGTAACTATCATAAATAATGAAATTAAGATCATTTTTGGTACAAAGTCACTGCATGTTAACAATATTTCAGCAGTTTATGTCAGTAGCCGCACGGAGTGTTCTATTAGTAGCAAAACAAACAATATTATCATGAGCTGTGCTACACAATTCAGGAGTAAAAAAAAATCTTAACATTTTTGAAATCACACAAACAAACAGGACGAAATTTTATTATCAGCAATAGTAAAATAGTGCACCATTGGTAGTAATAAAAAGCAGCACACATGATTGGAAATGGTACAAGGTTAGTGTATTATTAGCAGCAGTACAAGGTAAGCGTGCTGGGGCTGTGACAGGATTAACCAGGGTGTCAGGCTATTCCTGGAATAGCTCAGTGGTAGAGCGCCGGACTCGTAATCTTGGTGATCTTGGGGTTGCGGATTCGAGTCTCCGCCAGGCCGTTTCGGTACAGGGGGATTTCTCCCTCAGAGTTAACATTGGGTCTGACACCATTTCCCATAGTCCTTCGAAACAGCCTATAAACCGAGGTTCCGCGTGTGAACACACGCATAACGTCTTGCACACACGTAAAAGTCGTTGGTATGGATGGCACGTTACACATAGCATGCACCTTCCCCGAAGGTGGAGTATGACTGCTTTAATGGCGGGATAAAACAAACAAACAAACAAAAAAAACGGTCATACGCACAAGACTCTACTCCCTTTGTTGGGTTGATGGGATTAATCCGTGTCTGTCTATACAGGGAGTGTCCGCAGGAGTTTCAGCCTGTGTACGCAGAAAACATCAAACAAACAAAAAACACCAAAAAACAAACAAACAAACAAAAAAACAGGGTGTGTCCATGCAGGAGGAGCCAGAAAAAAAACGGTCTGGGATAATGCCACGGAGTGGACACGGAGGATAAGACAGCTTCACACAAATGGAACCAGGTCAGCAGCAGCAAAACCCTCGTTACTGTTACCGGCAGTCCAAAGTTACAGCACTTTGGGTATACTGCTATGGGCACTGGAGCAGAACAAACGCCCAAGCTTGACATCAGCCGCCGTGGCTAAGCGGTTAACGTCGCGAACTCCAGGGCAGCAGGTCGTAGGTTCGGTTCCCATCAGGGCCAGTTTTGTGCCTCTACAACCTCATACCCACAGCTGACTTTCCTATGGGAAGACTGGGACCACACAGTCGAGTTTCATCCACTTAATGAATGCATCCCTGAGAGTGTCGCTAAAACTTCTTGACCAACACTGCAGGTGTCTGAATCTCTCGGGCCTGGTTGACGACAGGCGATACCATGAAAGTAAGCATAAATTACAGCCCTGTCGTGCAGTCTCAGACCAGAATGGAGATCCGTAACATCATCTTCATCGTCATAGATCATCATTAAACACGTCTCAAATTCTCTAGCTGTTTATGCGCTGATCTCATGATGATCTTCTTTCTCGATTCCCTCTCCACATCTCTGGCCTTGGTTTGATTTTGTCGGGTCACCTGTATTGGCAAATGAATGGGAACTGTCGTCGGACAGACGTGGTGGCAACTTCCAGGGGAGAGCTCACTCACGCCGGTTCTGCGACTTAATAATCATTGTTTTCAGCAAGGGGCATAGTAGGTGGTGTCGCTAAAAAAACGTCTTGACTGGATCTGAAACAGGGGCCACTGAACACCACCCAAGTGACTCGGCAGCAGTGCAGTGTCCTCCTCCGGTGGGTTGGCTTGTGACCACTTGGACATTGACTGCTCCCTGTGGATTGCCGGCGTCGGGGCTGTGGTTAGCGGGCCAGGCTGTGGCTGTGAACGGGGTGGGGGTGGGTGGGTGAGATGGGAGGGTATGAGCGGCGTGCGAGGTGGCAAAGAAGATGGGACAGAAAACGAACAAACAAACAAACAAAGCTCTGACAGCATGAACAAAATCCCTCTTAACGAGTTCACTTCACACACACACACACATACACGCAATCGTCTAATGTCATGTATATATATATATATTTGTGTGTGTGTGTGTGAAAAGACGTAAAAATTAAAATACCGCTATCACTACTCCAGCTGTTGCTACTACTATTATTACTACCACTACAACCGCTACCACTAAACACACACACACACACACACACACACACACACACACACACACACACACACACACACACACACACACACACACACTCACACACACTTCCAGACAACTAATGGTGCTAGCGACAGCCACTTCCTTTATGAGGCAGGAACAAACATCGAAGAGCCAGAGCAGACAGACTGTACAAAAAGAAAAGGAAGACTGGATGGGGATTGGGGTAGGGGTAAGGGTGTTATACAGGAAAAGGGGGGTGATTAAGAATTAGGAAGGGCGCGGGGGGAGTAAGGCGAGAGTGTTGGGGATGGGTATGGCAGAGAGGGGGCGGGGGGCGGGGCGGGGCGGGGCCGGGGCAGCGCAGAGAGACAGGGATGAAAATTAAAAAAAACAAAAACAAAACAAACAAACAAAAAACAAAGAAGAACAAAGAAGAAGACGAGGAACAGAGACAAACCGCAGCTTGCAGTCCAACTTTCGACCACGGCGATGACAGAGCACCACACACACACACACACACACACACACCTACTCACCCCCGCCACCCTTCTCCTCCCTCAACTCCCTCACCTTTCAACTGAAGGATGATGAGACATCCTCCCTCCCCTCCCCCTCTGTCTACTCTCTTCCCAATAGTCCACCACCCCCCACCACCACCACCACCACCACGACTCCCCCCCCCCCCCCCCCAACTCGACCCCCCCCCCCCCCACCTCCAAAAAAAAAAAAAAAATTAAAAAAAGAAAAAAAAAGAAAAAAGAAGACCCACATTCTGAGTCTTTTCCAAGCGAGATTCAAAATTCATAACCCGACACCTAGGTGCTGCCTGCCTGCCTGCCTGCCTGCCTGCCCGCCCGCCTGCCTGCCTGCCTGCCTGCCTGCCTGCCAGCCTACGAGTTTCTTGCTAACAGATCAATACCTCTACCACCAACAGAATCCAGGGAAGAAAGGAAAGAGAAGAGGAGGGGTGAAAAAAGAAAGAAATGAGGAGGAAGAAAAGGGGAGCGACAGAAAAAAAGGACACAGAGGAGCAAAAGAGAAGCAACACAGAGAGAGAGAGAGAGAGAGAGAGAGAGAGAGAGAGAGAGAGAGAGAGAGAGAGAGAGAGAGAGTTTAGAGCGAGGGAAGGGGAGAGAAAGAGAGGGAGGGGAGAGAAAGAGGAGGAGGGAGAGAGGAAGGGAGAGAGAGAGAGAGAGAGAGAGAGAGAGAGAGAGAGAGTTTACAGCGAGGGAAGGGGAGAGAAAGAGAGGAGGGGAGGGAGGAAGAAGAGAGAGAGAGAGAGAGAGAGAGAGAGAGAGAGAGAGAGAGGAGAGAGAGGGGGGAGGAAGAAGAAGAAAAAGAACAGAGAAATTGTATAACGAGAGAGAGAGAGAGAGAGAGAGAGAGAGAGAGAGAGAGAGAGAGAGAGAGAGAGAGAGAGCAATGTTGTTTTTCTTACACAGACATCAGTTGCGGATACTAAGCCTTCGGAAGGTTGTCCGTCGGTGCTATTTTTCTTCTTCTTTTTTTTCTTTTTCCATTGTGAGAAATGTCAGAGGTTAGTGCTGGTGTGTTTTGACTTTGATTTCCCTTCACTTTCTCTCTGGTCTTGTGCGATTCGGTGATCTTGCTCTTTTTGAACAGAGAGACAGAGAGAGAGAGAGACAGAGAGACAGAGACAGAGAGAGAGAGAGAGAGAGAGAGAGAGACAGACAGACAGAGACAGACAAACAGACAGACAGAGACAGACAGACAGAGACAGACGACAGACAGACACAGATAGACGAACAGACAGAGAGAGAGAGAAATGTGAGGAGAGATATGGGGCGGAAAAAGGAGAGAGAGAGAGAGAGAGAGAGAGAGAGAGAGAGAGAGAGAGAGAGAGAGAGAGTGACAGAGAGACATATATATATATATATATAGAGAGAGAGAGAGAGAGAGAGAGAGAGAGAGAGAGAGAGAGAGAGAGAGAGAGAGATGGTGAGAGAGAGAGAGATTCGGGGTTAATGTGGAGGGTGGTGGTGGAGAGAATAAGACATACGAAAAATAGCGGCAGGGAAAATGTGTGTGTGTGTGTGTGTGTGTGTGTGTGTGTGTGTGTATGTGTGTGTAGGAAGGGAGGGGGGGGGGGGGGGGGGGGGGGCGGGGGTTGAGAGGGGGGGGAGGAGGGAGGGAGAGGGAGACACTGCACGTGGAAACGATGCCGAATTTAGCACCAATCACTTCAGTCTCTGCCATCCTCACCCTCGAGCTTTCTCCTCACTGATCTCGCCGCGAGGCAGTCGGCGGGACAGGTAGGGCACTCTGGGGCTCACCTTGTCTCACACCACCCCCCCCCCCCCCCGCCCCTCCCCCCCCCCCCTTCACCTCCTCCCGTCACGGTGTCTCTTCTCCTCCCCCCGGCACCCCACTGCTCCCGTCCGCCTGAAACCCTCTCATCAACCATGATCTATCGGTCACTAAAAATATAGGTCTGAACCCACTTTTCATGCAAAGCTGGAGGGTTGAAGGAGCACGGGGCATGTCAAATGACCTTTCTTCCTATTGACTGGTCATGACCTGGTTTGATACAGTCTTCAGCATCTTTACCGCATCGCTGATCCAATTTCCAAATTTCTTCGTTGGATATCGAGGTTACTGATTCTTTGAAACATTATCGAGCTTTAAGTTTGAGGGGAGAAGGGGGTATTGGGGGAGGGATGTGGGGGCCGGGAGTTGGGAGATGGGAGTGGGTGTGGGGTGGGGGCGCGGACAAGTTCACACACAACGTGCGCGCACGCACGCAGGGATCCATGCACGCACGCACACACACTCTCACACACACACGCACGTACACACGCGCGCACACACACACGCATATATACACACACGCGTGTCCCCCCCACCCCGCCCTCCTTTAAAGACTTGATTTTCTGGCACATTATTTTCTTTTTGTTTATATCAGACTAACCTCCCTGAAGACATTCTCCCAATCCCTCTAAACCACCCCCCCCCCCCCCCCCCATTTTTCCTTCAGGAGCTTGTTACTGAGAGGTTCCAGAATACAACGCCAGACAGGGCCAGTTGTCGTTAAACAGAAAATGGCGGACAGAACATCTTGGAAGAACTATGATCGCATGACTGTAAAAGCTATGATCGCATGCTTTGGTTGTGTATTCTCGGATGTCGTTAAATACAAAACGGCGGACTGAGCATCTTGGGAGAGCTAGGATCGCATGCTTTGATCGTGTATTCTCGGAACTTCTTTCATTAAAGGTGGATTTCTGTAGAATCAACTGTAGAACTTAAAAGCGTCGGACTTGGATCGTACCCAGAGCCATTCGTACTGCTGGTGTGTATAGTGCAGCTGGTCATGGCATCCTTTCTGTTTTAGGTGGCGAGCGAGTTGCGTCACGGTCAGTGTCGTTGTGAAGTGACATCGCCTGCTGAAGAGTCCTCCTGGCGCGGCAGGTGGACCGTGCTGCAGCTGCTGCAAGCGAAAGCATCGTTTGACTGCGGCGGTGCACTCTCTACCTCACTGCTGCTGCTGGTACCCCTGTGATTGTTCATCTGCGATGCCAGCCTTGACGATCCACTGACATGACAAACCCAGCGACGCCGTTGCCGGCTGAACTGGACCAACAGGCTTGGCGTTAGCACTCGCTGCCGAACGTCCCTGTTTGGACTTTCCATGCGATGCCCGGTATCGTTCTGAGACAGTGGAGGTGGGAAGAGTTAGGCTGAGGTTCATGCTTCCAAACTGTCGTCCATTAACTGCAGTCATATGGGAGAGTGCTGAGCGCACAGGCTGGTACATTTCATCGTGGTGTTCAGGGTCGTCGTGTTGTTTCCTCACCTCCTCCTGACAAGCCACGACAGTTCTGGCCTTGCGTCATTTCAGTTTGAATTTGCCAGAGGCCTTACTGGACATAATGGAGTCAAGGTAAGTGAAGTCGTCCACCACTTCAAGATTGTCTTCACCAACGACAAACCTTTGGACGGTGCTGACGGCCTGATCCATGATTTCCGTCTTCTTGAAGCTGACAGTTATGGCTGCCGTAATGGCGGGATAAGAAAAAAGAAAAAAAAAAAAAAAAAAAAAAAAAAAAAAAAAACGGTCATACACACAAAACTCCATTCCTTTTGTTGAACAGATGGGATTTATACCTGCCTGTCTTTGCAGGGAGTGTCCGCAGGAGTATCAGCCTGCGTACGCAGAAGAAGAGAAGAAGAAGAAGAAGAAGAAAAAGAAGCTGACAGTTATCAGCCTGCGTACGCAGAAGAAGAAGTTGACAGTCAGACCGAAGTCTGTATGCAAGTGTAAAACCGCTGGTGAGTGTTTGCAAAGCTTCCCATGTCAGTGCTGTCAGTGACAACAAACATCTAGAAGCGACACCTCTCGAACCAGCATTCGCCAAACTATGGTTTTCGCATCCGAACCATCAATCCCGAATAGCTTCCAGTTGCTTTGTGCGTCGAAGTAGACACCATCATCTGCACAGTACTGGGACAGTTGCAATGAGATGTCAAACAGGGTAGGTGCGAGCACACCACCTTGCTTCATCCCGCTGCTGATTGGATCGGACACTGATGAGAGCCTCGGTACACTGATGTTGCCTCTCATATCCACATTAAAAGACCTTATCATCAGGAGTATTTTGGGGAGACAGCCAATCTTCGAGAGAAGCACGGGCGATCCTCTCCAGCTGACAGGATCCAAAGCCTTTGTAATATCGACGAAGGCTACCTACGTACAGCAGCTGTCTCTGCTCTCAGTCCTTCTCTTGCAGACGACGAGGATCGTGACGATGGCAGACCTTCTAAGCTCAAAACTCGTACTGAGACTCTGGATAGATGCGGACAGCAAGGGTGCAGTGGTACCTGATGTTTACATAGAACAGCGATGTCTATATGGTATAACTGTCTCTAATGTCTGTCTTGAATATTAGCATTTTATATGTGTATAATACAAAAGTATTGATGCTGTGTAAGACAGTGGGATATAATGTTGTGTATGATACAATGTATAAAATATTTGTAAGGCACAGTGATATCTAATATATGTATCGTGCAGTCGTATTGAAGGTTTGTTTAATACAGTAGTATTTAATGTTCGATCCATAGGTCTTTTAAGTAAGTTGTCTGCAGGGATGGCATTTCACAACTCGTGCACGCTCCGCATGCGCCAGACAAACTACTGCTTTCTGTTCGGGCAGCCAACGGTTCTTTGTAGCCGCTTTGGTAGAAAACACAACAACAATAGAAGTTAGTAACAGACAGTAGGAAAAGGCACGGACAAGTATGAAACAGTAGTAAAACATAAAAAAGTATGGAAAAGTAGAACAGATAGGGGAAAGCGCCAAAAAAGAAGGAAAAAGCAGAAAAAAAACAAAGTGAAAAGGTAGCCAGAGATAAGAAAGGCAGGAAAATAGCTGAGAAAGGTCAGAAAAAAAGTAAAGGAATTGTAACTAAAAAGGTAACAGGAGGTAAGAACTCGTATGATCAGTTAAAAAAGAAATGTACAGACAAGAAGGAAAAGACAGAGGGAACTGAACAAAGGTTTGAAAAGACGCAACAAGGTTAGAAAAAACTGGGAGCAGAAAAAAAAAGGAAAACCTAAGGAAGAAAAAAAAAAATCACACAGAAATATATAAGACAAAGGTAGAGGTAGAAGAAAGCAGGAAATCGTAGTGTGACGTAGGGAAACGACGTGTCGTGGAATGCAGCTCTAGTACATGTACCCCGGCAAGCTGATGACCAAAAAACGGTTGACTGGTGCAGATTAACAAAGCGACGGATGACGGTCCCCCGGCCGTTTGTTTGCCATGCATACATCACCACAAAGCAGTTTTTGATTGGTCACACTGGATGGAAGGAAAATGGGGCAAGGGGTGGGGATGGGGCGCGACGGGGGTGGGGGGGGGTTAAGGACGGAGGAGGGATGAGGGTGGGGGTAGAGGAGCGAAGGGAGTGTCTGCCAGAACAGTCGTCGACCTCTTTCCCTGCCAATTGCTGTCTGCTGACTTGCTGCTAATTGGATTCCCGTAGGGCACAGCCTGCAGATAATGTGGCCCCGACTGTCACAGACGTTCATGGCGGAATACAGTAATGCGATTCCTGCCGGACTGCCGTAATATGCTGCAGGGGGAGGTCTGCAGTAGGCTACGCTGACGGAGAAATACGTAGGTTACAATCTAATTACGTGATAGCAAACATGGTGAATAATGGATGGCGACCGCCAAGCGCAATTTTCCGAACCGATTCCGTGCGAGGTGTGCGCACGTGCACGTCCCCTGCATGCCCCCCCTCCGAGTCCCCTTGTTAGTCTGAGATGGATAATCCCACCACCGAAGCGACAAAAGTTTTCTTTTTTTCTTTTAATCACACCAAACTAGCTTCAGGTACTCGTCACAGGATCAAATCTAAACGTATTACGGTGTCTATAGAACCCCAGTTAATAAACCTACATGTTTCCATGACCACATGTCCGCATGTCTATCAGTTCCCGTATTTGTCTATTCCTATGTGCGTCTGTCCGCCTGTCTCTAACTGCTCATGTGAATGTGTCCCCATGTTGCATTTCACCCATTTCCGTGTGTGTATATATCACCATGTCTATGTATCCATGTGTCCAACGTTCCTTTGTGTTGCATTTGTCCGTGAGTATTTACCTCCTCATATCCTTGCATTCGCTTGTCTGTATGTCCTCAAGCGTTATGTACCAATATGAATGTATGTGTGTGTGTGTGTGTGTGTGTGTGTGTGTGTGTGTGTGTGTGTCTCTCCATGTGTACGTGTCCGCCTCTCAACAAACCCATATCTCTATGTGTCCGCCTCTCAACAAACCCATATCTCTATGTGTGTCCGCGAGTTTGTTTGTAAATAGGCTTGCCCGTCATCATGTGAATGTCAAACCTAACCTTTGTGTGAAAGACTCCACGTGTCTGTATGTTCCAGTTTGTATCTGTCCCCTTGTCCTTTATCCCGCGTGTTTGCACACTCCCATTTCTACCACTTTCCGTATGTCCATGTATCCTACATCCGACTTCAGCTTGTTTTTATATCAGAGTGAACGCTTTCCTAGACTAGTTGCTTTCCTGGGCTGACAAGTCCAGTCTATCGGGCTATTTGGCCGTAGCTGGAGATGGTTTGTTCACTGGGATATCCATCCCCAGGGGGTAAGAACTTATAGCGCAGCTCTTGATCGCATGATGCTCCTGTCATTGGAGATATGAGGTATTTCAGTGGAGGTAACAGTGCCGTCTAGTATCCCGCCCCATCCTGCTAGGACCATCGCCATTTGGTCCGGGAGTGCTGATTCAATCAGGCAAGCATGACTTATTCGATCAAGCAAGCGTGACTTATATTGCGGCTACCTCTCATATCTGGGGGCATCCCCCCTATTCGCCACCTAGGGACCGTCTGGTTGGTCTTCCGGGTGCCCATCGGTACAGCCTTAATGACTGTGGAACACTTCCTGCAGGACTGTCCCACACATAAAAAGCTGAGCAGAGACCTGGCCTGCTGACACATCGACGAGGGAGAAGCTCTATGGGTCTCTGGAGGGCCTCCGCCGAACAGCAGCCTTCGTCAGTGCCTCTGGGGTTCCTGTCTGAGGGAAGGAAGAAGAAGATATCCTGAGTATTATGCCGGAAATCCTCTCTGGCGGGCGAGGAAAAGCCCCAAACTCACACCCCAGGCAGTAAGTGCAGATCGATCTCACCCTTTATTCCAAAAGTACTCGACCTGTTCGAATTTCTCAAAGTGTCCCTCGTGCTAGTCTGGACCTGAAGCAAAATACCTCTCATCCTGGTTTACAATTGAGGGGACTGCGTACGGAAACTGAAAGAAGATTCAGAGAAGAATTGTTGTGCCGCTAAGCGAAAGAACAAAACAAATTACAGAACAAACACTACGCGTTTTGACCTCTTGAAGAAAACCAAATAAACTGTGTTCATTTTATGATTTGTTTGTCTGTTTTCGTTTGGCGGTGCATTTTGCTCAATATTTCTTTGTCAAAGTGAAACTAAACTATGCCATGAAGGTCTGAAATGGTTAAAAACCCTCTACCATGGCCAAAGACAGATCTGCGGACATCCCCGACTGTCTGCTATACAATCCGTCTCGGTGACCCTCCGATCAACTGTCAAGGGACAGCTTCATCAACATTGACCTTCTGTCAAGGGACAGCTTCATCAACACTGACCTCTGTCTGTGACGGGAGGACGACGGCAGGGAATCCTAGGGACAGGTGTTGCCAACAGACACCTTGCTCCGATCAACTAACCGGACTAGAGCGAAGGCACCACACCAGACATAAACACGCATGCTGTCGTGAGGACTGCCATAAACCCGGTGACTTCCCAGGCACAAGAACGACCTGGAATACATCTAAGAAGGTGGAATGACCAATCCTTTGCCCCTAGAATCGAACTCGGGCTCTGAGCTTTCTGCTCTCAATCAGCTCTCTCGTCCTCCCCGCGTGGGCGAGTCGGATAACGCGCTGTTTCTAAGAATCTAACGTTAAGGTTGTGCCGAAGACATATTATATCACAGTACTGCTAGGGTTAAGAGAGAAAGGCAACATTTGTTTCCATTGAGTGTCTAAATTTTGGCTCGGTGACAAGACATGGAACTCTCCAAGCGAAGTTGGGCATGAATGATTTGTCACAGTCAAAACCTTTCAGTCATAAGATTAAAAACATCATTTTTTTTAAATTGAAATTTGATGTCTGTATTTTTTTAGGTATGAAAAACATTAAAGAAAGCAAAACCTAAAACTGTTTTTTTTTATTGTTTGTTTTTTTTGTTCTGTTACGTTTCGTTTTGTTCTCTCTCTCTGTCTCTCCCCCCCCCCCTCTCTCTCTCTCTCTCTGTGTACGCACGCGCGCATGCAGTATGCCACAGACCTCTGGCTTTCTAACGTACAGTGTGTGGCTGGTATGTCACTTCCAATCCACTTCATGATCAGAGAAACGTATACAACGGCGGTCATCATGACACCCACGTCATGACAATGGTGGCAATAACGTTACAGCTTGTCGTGCTTTACCCCCCCCCCCCCCCCCCCTCATCCCCCAATCGAGCAAACAAAACAATACAAAACCCTATACACACTATTCTTTATATATATATATACGGTAGCAGCAGCAGCAACATCAGTAATTGTAGTAAGCAGCAGCCAATTAGCAGCAATTGCAGCAGCAGCAACAGCAACAACAGCAGTGATAGTTATAGTACAACCATTCTGGTAATAGTAGCAGCAACAGCAGCGGCAGTGATAGTTATAGTACAACCATTCTGGTAATAGTAGCAGCAACAGCAGCGGCAGTGATAGTTAGAGTACAACCATTCTGGTAATAGTAGCAGCAACAGCAGCAGCGGCAGTGATAGTTATAGTACAACCATTCTGGTAATAGTAGCAGCAACAGCATAGTTATAGTACAATCATTCTAGTAATAGTAGTAGCACACAGCAGCAGCAGCAGTAACAGTCATAGTACAAATGTGTTTCTGTGTGTCCCTGATTTCTCTTGCTTCTTTCACTTTCCTTTTTCAGGGAGAGAAAACCAAGTTTGAACAGAGACTGTGGCTAGGACCTGCCCCCCCCCCCCCCCCCCCCCCCCCCCCCCCCCCATTTACAAGTGTGTGCTGAGCACCAATCACTCCACCAGAGATGACAACTCAGAGAACACCAACACCCACCACAACTACCAGTCAGTCTGGGCTGATGAAGACCAGCAGTAGCTGGCCGAAAATTTCCCTAAGGTAAATCTTATTAGACTCTTGAGTCAGAACACACAGAAACAAGAACAGCCCGGAGTCGGAAAGTGTCTTTGCTATAGTACAGTGATTCTATAATAGTAGCAGCACAAGCAGTTGTAGAAGTAGTAGTGCCAGTGGTAGCCTTAGTAATAAGAATAATAGCGGCAGTCGTAGCAACAGCAGTAACTGTAATACTGCTATTAGCTATAATGTCATGTAATACTGTTATTAGTCATAACATCACAAACAGTGGTGACGACAGTTGGAGCAACAGCGGGAAATGTCAGCACAGAGGCCAGCGTACGATTGTAACTATACAGAAAAATACGCCAACCCTCATAGATTGGGCCGCGGTCATGAAAAATTCATAATATAGCACGCTTGCACACACATCCACATTCCGAGGGGGGAGAGAGAGAGAGAGAGAGAGAGAGAGAGAGAGAGAGAGAGAGAGAGAGAGAGAGGGAGGGGGAAGAAAGAGGGGACGGAGGGACAGACAGATGGGTAGACAGAAAAACAGACAGACAGATATTTACAGACAGAGACACAGAGAGAGAAGAGAGTGAAGAGATTTGTTTAGTCAGGCAGCTCTGGCAAATGGCTGTGGGAAGGTAACTGGAGCTGTGAACAGAGCCGTGTGAAAACATCGATTTTGACAGAACATCCGGGTCCCTCTTCGCGGTCAGGGGCCGCAACTTGTTGTATTCGCCACAACGCACAGCACTCAGGAGTGATCCCCATGCCATGTTTGCCCTCGGCATTTATTAACCGAGCTACTCCGGCCGAAAAAACGGGCCGGGATAGCTCAGTGGCAGAACGCCAGACTCGCAATCTTGGTGATCCTTGAGTTGCGGATTCGAATCTCCGCCGGGCCGTTTCGGTACAGGGGGATTTTTCCCTCACAGTTAACTTTGGTTCTGACTCCATTTCCCATACAGTCCTTCGAACGAGACTACAAACTGAGGTTCCGTGTGTGAATGCACGCATAACATCTTGCACACACGTAAAATCTCATCACCAACTTTCGGAAGAGAAGGCCAGTTTGGGCCGCTGGTATGGATGATACGTTACACATAGCATGCACCCTGGGTGAGAAATAGAGAGAAGAGAGAAAGTAAGGAAACTGAGAGAACGATATTGACTGGATGACACAGGAAACGACTGAATGAAGCGCCATCTGGCAGCTCTTCAGTCGGCATTACCCAGGCAGGCAGTCCGTTGTGTGTACAGGAATGTGGATTGTAAAGCGCTTAAAGCTTGGTCTCTAGCCGAGGATTGCCGCTATATTAGTAGTATTATAACAACAATAATAATAAAACTATCTCAATTTGGTGGGGGTGGGTGGAATGGGGGTAGGGTTGGGAAGGGGTGGGGGCGGTAAAGCGTGAGAGTGTAAGGGAAGGCAGGATGTACGAATTTCAGGAACTTCAGGAGGAGGAGGGTTCACTGCCCGTGTCACTGTCCACATCATCTAATCCAATTCACTTCTTCCTCCATTCCGGCCACTTTGTCCTTTTGTGATTACAGTTTGGTTGGTTTGTCTTCAGCATGTCCACTCGGACGAGTAATTCTGAGAGAGAGAGAGAGAGAGAGAGAGAGAGAGAGAGAGAGAGAGTGGGGGGGAGGAGGGAGACAGAGAGGGAGGGAGGGAGAGAGAGAGAGAGAGAGAGAGAGAAAAAAAGTCAGAGAGGGAGGGAAGAGAGAGAGAGAGAGAAGAGAGAGAGAGAGAGAGAGAGAGAGAGAGAGAGAGAGAGAGAGAGAGAGAGAGAGAGAGAGAGAGAGAGAGAGAGCTAGCTCTGGCCAGTGCCATTTCAGACGTGACGGCCACTGTGGACAGAAGCGTCCAGCCAGCACACAAAGCCTGTCCTTTCTACAGGGCTCCACCACAGAGGCGCCGAGTGTCAAGAGGGAGGAGGAGGGTTAACTGCCCGTGTGACTGGCCACATCATCCAATCCAATTCACTTCTTCCTCCACTCCGGACACTTTGTCCTTTTGTGGTTACAGTTAGTTAGTCTTCAGCGAGTCCATTCAGATGGGTAATTCTGGGAGAGAAAGAGAGAAAGAGAGGGGGAGGGAGAGAGACAGAGAGAGAGAGAGAAAGAGAGAGAGAGAGAGAGAGGAGAAAGAGAGGGAGGGGGGCGAAGAGAGAGAGAGAGAGAGAGAGAGAGGGAGGGAGGGACAGAGTGAGACAGGGAGATAGGGAGGGAGGGAGGGAGAGAGAGAGGGAGGGACGGATGAGGCAAGGTGGAAGTGAGAAGGAGGGGATGGAAAGACAGACAGATGGGCAGACTCAAAGATAAACAGATAGACGCATACACAGAGAGATACCGTGAGATAGGTGTGAAGCGATTTGTTTAGACAGGCAGCTCTGGCAAATGGCTGTGGGAAGGTAACTGGAGCTGTTAACAGGGTCGTGTGAAAACATCGATTCTGACAGAAGAGAGCATCCGGGTCCCTCTTCGCGGTCAGGGGCAGCAACTTGCTGTCTTGGTCACAGCGCATAGCACTCAGGAGTGATGCCCATGCCACACGTCATATTTTCTTTGGCATTTATGTACCTTCTTTATCTAATGTTTGGAGGGGTGGGGAACAGGCAGGGGGTGGATGGGTGTAGGCGATGAGGCTGGGAAGAGGGAGGGATGTGAGTGAGAGGGCATAAGAGAAGGCGGAAAAAAATCATTTCAGGTGCCTCTGTGCCGACCATTGAGACATTATCCTATTGGTTCAGGACTTTTCCCATTTAAAAAATTAATGCACATTATGAGAAATGTCATTTCAGACGTTACGGCCACTGTGGACAGAAGCATCCAACCAGCAAAAAACGACAGAGACGCACAATGTCAAGAGAGAGAGAGAGACAGAGACAGAGAGAGAGAGAGAGACGGAGAGAGAGAGAGAGAGAGAGAGCTCTGGCCAATGCCATTTCAGACGTTACGGCCACTGTGGACAGAAGCATCAACCCAACAAAAAAAAAAACAGAGGCGACAGAGGTCGACAGAGAGAGAGAGAGAGAGAGAGAGAGAGAGAGAGAGAGGGAGAGAGAGAGAGAGATAGAGAGAGAGAGATGAGAGAGAGCCGAGAAGGAGAGAGAGAGAGAGAGAGAGAGAGAGAGAGAGAGAGAGAGCTAGCTCTGGCCAGTGCCATTTCAGACGTGACGGCCAACTGTGGACAGAAGCGTCCAGCCAGCACAAAAAGCCTGTCCTTTCTACAGGGCTCCACCACAGAGGGCGCGAGTGTCAAGAGGGAGGAGGAGGGCTCACTGCCCGTGTCACTGGCCACATCATCCAATCCAATTCACTTCTTCCTCCACTCCGGACACTTTGTCCTTTTGTGGCTACAGCTGGTTAGTTTGTCTTCGCATGTCCACTCAGGCGAGTAATTCTGAGACAGCAAGACAGAGAGGGGGAGGGGAGTGGAGGGGAGAGAAGGAGAGGGAGAGAGAGAGAGAGAGAGAGAGAGAGAGAGAGAGAGAGAGAGAGAGAGAGAGAGGAGGGAAACGACAGACAGGCAGGCAGACAAACAGACAGAGAAACACACACACACACACACACACCCACACACACACACAACACACACCACACACACACACACACACAAGAGCAGAGTCACAGACCGAGACAGAGATAAACATGGGAAACCAACAAACCAGAGAGTGTGTGTGTGTGTGTGGGGGGGGGGGGGGGATGGACAGAGAGAGAGAGAGAGAGCGAAGGAGAGAGACTGGGGGAAGAGAGATGGAGAGAGGGAGAGAGAGGTGTGGGAGAGATGGGGGGGCGAGAGAGGAGGGGAGAGAGACGGACAGACTGACAGACAGACAAGGAATAGAGAGGAAAGGTGGAGAGAGAGAGAGAGAGAGAGATCTGAGAGAAGAAGAAGAAGAAGGAAGAAGAAAGAAGAGATTGGGAGAAGAAGAAGAGGGAGGAGGAGGAGGAAGAAGAGGAAGAGAAGAAGAAGAAGAAGAAGAGAGACAGAAGGCAAGGAGAAGAAGAAGCGAAGAAGAGAAGAAGAAAGAAGAAGAAGAAGAAGTAG
>JADBJO010000915.1:187168-192168 GCA_016801955.1 Conus betulinus | reverse complement strand
TCTCCGTATACTAAGTTGTTTGGCGTTTTCTTCCCTACCCCCATGTATCTTTTACATGCGAATAGATGTATATTTTCCACCGTTGAATAACAAGTCAAACCCCATACTTCTGCTGCGTACAGTAGCAGTGCTTGACCTGTGTATCAAATAGCTTAAAAAATATATTTACATCTAAGTGTCCTAAGCTATACATTGTTTTCATTATTTCACCTATTTTCCCTTTCGCCCTTCCTGCATATTCTGAAAGTGAAATATCTACTGACAGTTTAGTCGTTAGAGTGAAACCTAAGTATTTGTAGCTGTTTACTACCTCAATTTCTTCCCCTTTGTAGTTCCATTTTTCTAGTCTGCCAAGGTATCCTCCTTTTTCTAAAGACCATGATTTTTGTTTTTTTTGGAGATTAACCTTAGTCCAATGCGGTCTGAGGCTTCCTGTAGGTTCTTAATTTGGTTTTGCAGGCCTGCTGGTGTTCTTGCTATTAAGGCTATGTCATCAGCGAATAAAAGTGAAATATTTTCTGCCTTTCCGGGTAAGAATTGATATCCGTGTCTTCCTTTAGCTGTAACATTGTCTGCAACTTCTGTAATTAGTAGTGAAAAGATTAGGGGGGACAGTAAGCACCCTTGTTTCACTCCTGTGTGGCATTCAAAGAATTCTGTTAGTTCAGTTCCATGTCTTACACATGCTTGTACTGTTTTATAGATAGATAGCTTTTAACATGTTAATCATCTTCGTAGATATTTTGTGTTTTTGTAGGATTTCCCAAAGTTTTTCTCTATTTACTGTATCAAACGCTTTCTGATAATCGATGAAGGCTACATATAACTTACTTCTTCTTCTTCTGCCGTATAGGCAGTTACTTATCATAGATGTTAGTGTGAAAATATGGTCTACTGTGGAGAAATCTCTCCTGAAGCCTGCCTGTTCTTTGCTAATTTTATTTTCTGCTTCTGCCCAATCATATAGTCTTCTATTTAATATTGCTGTGTAAATCTTGCTTATGATGCATAATAAGGATATTCCTCTATATAGTTTCTGGATTCTGTCTATCTCCCTTCTTGTGTAGTGGTATGATCACCGCCCTTGACCATTCTATGGGGAAATAGCTATCTTGATATAAATTAAATAGTTTCGTTAAGAATGGCACTATATTTCGTGCTATAGTTTTGAGAAATTCAGGAGGGATTTCATCAATGCCTGGTGATTTGCCTTTTTTTTTTTTTTAATTTTTCTGTAGCTGATCTGATCTTACTTCGTTTTCGGTTATCTCTTCATCTAATTCTTGTACATGTATTTCGTTTAACACTTCTTCTTCTTGTGGTCCTTCCTTCTCTCTATCGTTTAGTATTTCTGTGTCTTGTGGATTCAAGATGCTTTCGAAATGCGCTTTCCACTGTGTAGTATTAATAGATGGTAATGTGCTCTTCTTTCTTCTAACACTTTAAGAAGAACTGTGTTGGCGCGCGCACGCACCTAATCCCCCTAATCACGTGTGCTGAGCTCTCCTTCCTCATCCCTCCCCATACTTGTTCCTGACGAGCACCCCTGCTGACAACCCGAGTCGTATGAAGTGGAAAGAGGGAGATGGGAAAGAGTGGAGAGAGAGAGAGAGAGAGAGAGAGAGAGAGAGAGAGAGAGAGAGAGAGAGAGAGAGGGGGGGGGAGAGGGACTGAGAGAGACAGAGAGAGAGAGAGAGAGGGGGGGGGGGGGGAGGGAGGGAGGGAGATACAGAGAGGAATGAGAAGAAGGGCTGAAAAAGAAGAAAGACTGAGAACGAAAACAACTGAGAAGATGAAAAAAATGAGAAGACGAAGGACTGAGAAGACGAAATAAATAAGTCGAGGGGCTGAGAAGACGAAATAAATGAGAAGACGAAGGACTGAGAAGACGAAATAAATGAGAAACAGAAGGACTGACTGAGAAGAAGAAATAAATGAGGAGCAGCAGGAATGAGAAGAGGAAAGGAATGAGAAGACGAAGGAATGAGAAAAATAAATGAGGAGCAGCAGGAATGAGAAGACGAAGGAACGAGAAGACGAAGGAATGAGAAGACGAAGGAATGAGAAGCAGAAGGGAATGAGAAGACGAAGGAATGAGAGGCAGAAGGAAGGAGAGGCAGAAGGACAGGGTTAAAAACAGGACAATGAAGTAAAAATGAGAAGGCTGAAGAGCAGAGGTACTGAGAAGAAGAAAAACTGAGAGAGAAAAAAGGACTGAGAAATCAGAAGAGATGGATTTAGAAAACAGAAGATGGCCTGAGAAGCAGAGGGTTTTGAGAAGAAGGACAGAGAGGGAGAAGGACTGAGAAGAAGCAGGAAACCGAGAAGCAGAAGAAGGCCTGAGCATCAGAAAAAGGGACTCACACACACACACACACACACACACACACCCACACCCCCCCCCCCCCCCCCCCCCGCCCCCCCCCCCCCCCCCCCCCCCCCCCCCCCAAGAAAACAACCTGAAAAAAGGAGGAGGAATAAGAAGATGACTGAGAGGAAGTAGAACTGAGAAGACTAAGTACTGTGAAGAAGGAACGAAAAGAAGTTAGAACTGAGAAGTAGGACAGAGAAGAAGCAGGACTGAGAAGATGTAGGACTGAGAAGAGAAAGAAGTCAACATCGACGCCGACGACGACGAAAACGAAGGAAAAGAAGTAGAATAAAAGAGGAAGAGAAGGACGAGGAGGAGGAGGAGGGCGGAGGAGGAGGAGGAGGAGCAGATAGTGACGCAATATCGAGTTGCACACATGAAAGCCTAGTTTTGCTCTGACGAACGTGTTTTGGTTCCTTTAAAAAACAACAACAAAAAACGATGTTTAAAGATATGAACTGATCTGATCGCTTATTTATCATTATTATTGTTATTATTATTAATCTTATATAGCGCCTATCCTCGGCTAGAGATCAAGCTCTAACGCTTTACAACCCACACTCGTTTACACAACGGACTGCCTACCTGGGTAGTGCCGACTGAAGAGCTGCCAGCTGGCGTTTCATTCAGTCGTTTCCCGTGTCATCCAGTCAATATCGTTCACTCAGTTTCCTTACTTCCTTCATTCCTTCCATTTCTCACGCAGGGTGCATGCTATGTGAAACGTGTCGTCCACACCAACGGCCAAACTGGCCTTCTCTTCCCGAAAATTGGTGATGGGATTTTACGTGTGTGCAAGATGTTATGCGTGCGTTCACACACACGAACATTGGTTTACAGTCTCATTCGAAGGACTTTATGGGAAATGGAGTCAGAACCAATGTTAACTCGAGGGAAACATCCCCCTGTCCTGAAAAGGCCCGGCGGCGAAGATTCAAACCCGTACCCCCTGGATCACCAAGATTACGAGACTGGCGCCCCCACCACTGAGCTATTTCAGCCCCCTATTTAAGGTCAAAGATCAGCAAGTACTCGGAACAGTCAGCTCAAGAAAGGCACGCGCGTTTAACCCGTCACAAACCAAGAGGTATAAAAACATCCTGAACCCAGTGTCCCCCCTCCCCTTCCCATTTCAAAACAAACAAATCTGATTATTGTCCACTGAAAGAAGGACCAATAAACCCGACATGACCGTAAACAGCTTCAGAACCAAGGGCATTTCAGTGTCCCCCCCCCCCCCCCCCCCCCCCCCCCCCACCTTCTCTTTCTCTCTGTTCCTGCCTCGGCCTCCCTGTCTGTCTGTCTGTCTGTCTCTCTCTCTCTCTCACACACACACACACACACACACACACACACACACACACACACACACACACACACAGCTCAGGAGGCTAGATATTAGGATGGCGCCGATTTATCGCCTGCAGTGCAACATTCAACATGTTAAGACCCACATTTAATTAACCACCACCCACCACCACCACCACCACCCTCCTCACACACACACACACACACACACACACACACACACACACACACACGCACGCACACACCACACACACACACACACACACACACACACACACACACACACACACACACACACACACACTCACAAACCATCGAACCTTTCCCTCTTCTGTCTTCTAGTTTCGAGCCTAAAGTGGGAAACCGGTGTGAAACTGGTTCGGCGTTTGCGCCGTAACATCACTATTTTAACAAAATGGCTAGCTAATCCGCGTTTGCGCCGTAACATCACTATTTTAACAAAATGGCTAGCTAATCCGCGTTTGCACCGTAACATCCATATTTCAACAAAACGGCCAATTAATCCGCGTTCGCGCCACAATAACCCTATTTCAACAAAATGGCCAGCTAATCCGCGTTTGCGTTGTAACATCCCTCCTGCATTGCATGCTGCTCTCCCCTACCTTTTTTTTTTTTTTTTTTTTTTTTTTTTGAAGCACGTTTTTTTTTATTTTTTTTGTTTTTTTGGGAATACACTGACACGGTGAAACACGGTAGGCACCGATTCACCCTCGCGCTGTTATGTTCCTATTCTGGGTCCAAGAACGCAACATTATACACGATGGCACTGACTCAGTGTTTGGGTTGTAACGTCCCTATTTGGGCACCAAAGGCCGACGACGTACGCCTTATTATCGATCGGGAAGCCAGCGAGTGTACGGGCCACACGGCATGATTACGGGTCTCCGTTGCACACACAGCTCCTGTTAAGACGTTTCAGTCGTCAATGCACAGGCAAACAGACAAGAAAACAACAAACAAACAAACAAACAAACATGCACAGTCTAGAGAGTTTGAACGGGGGTGAGGTGGGGTTGTATTTATCGTGCGCAAGATCACCTGAGATCATTTAGCTTCCACACACAGTCACGAATACAGAGGAGGTTTTCACACAGACGCAAACACAGACACCCAAGCACGTACAGATGCGCGCGCGCGAGCACACACACACACACACACACACACACACACACACACACACACACACACACACACACATACACACACACACACACACATACGTGCCTGCTTCGCTTACGTGCCTGCTTCGCTTATTATGTCTTTCGCATGCGACGACGAGCATGTGCAAGATTCAGGTTCC
>JADBJO010000915.1:174668-179668 GCA_016801955.1 Conus betulinus | reverse complement strand
TTAAATGTGTTGTCGTTGTGGTGGTGCAATGTCACTGCATATTAAATGTGTTGTCGTTGTGGTGGTGCAATGTTCACTGCATATTTGAATGTGTTGTCGTTGTGGTGGTGCAATGTTCACTGCATATTTAAATGTGTTGTCGTTCTGGTGGTGCAATGTTCACTGCATATTTAAATGTGTTGTCGTGTGTGGTGGTGCAATGTTCACTGCATATTTAAATGTGTTGTCATTGTGGTGGTGCAATGTTCACTGCATATTTAAAATGTGTTGTCGTTGTGGTGGTGCAATGTTCACTGCATATTTAAATGTGTTGTCGTTCTGGTGGTGCAATGTTCATTGCATATTTAAATGTGTTGTCGTTGTGGTGGCGCAATGTTCACTGCATATTTAAATGTGTTGTCGTTCTGGTGGTGCAATGTTCACTGCATGTTTAAATGTGTTGTCGTTCTGGTGGTGTGGGTGTCGCGTAAGCCAGGCCCTCTTCTCTCCACTCTCGCGGGTTACTTCTTCTTCCCGTCTGCCCTGTCGCCGCACGTGGGAATGGTAGTCATCCTTGAATGCAACAAACCTTTTTCTTCACGATCGAATCGATGTAGGGGGGTGGGTCGGTTGATATTAAACTCAGCTGAGGTAATTCTACTAAGTCGTCTTGGTTATCACTCATTTTTGAAATATTTCAGTCGGTATGAATAATTTGTGTTTGTGCGGAGGTCGCAAATAAAACATCTGATACGCATCACGTATGGTTTAAAGTAAAGGTCCCCGATCCTTCAACTGGATCTTGAAACGTTAATTGTTTTTTTTTATCTCAGACTTTTTTTTCAACTTTTCCAAGCCAACGATGTTTTCTTTCCTCGTCAGTATGGGTTACAATACAGAAATTGCTCTCCTGAAGATGGCTAATGACATCTGGTTTGCAATTAACCAGAACAGTGTTTCGCCGTTTTCTGCGACAGACCTGTCAGCTGTTTGTAATAAGTCGATCTGTTTAACCCCATCTGTCCTATGGTGTTTCTGCCTGTGCTTTGTTACGATTGAAGTATTACCTTTCTCTTCGTTCTGGAACCCTTGGAATAAAAGGGAGCAAAGTTTTCTTTTCTCCGCAAGTCTTCAACATTGTGGTAGACCTGCTGTAATTATTTTGATCTAAGAAGAGTAACGTTAACATTACGAAAGTGAAATCCGTTAAAACCATCGGAGAAAAAAGGAATTGTAGGATAACTGAAGCACAAGTAATTTCCTGTCGGGAGGTTTGAATATACAGATACGACCAGCCGCACGCACTCGTCAGGTGATTCCAGTTCATATACATTTGTCCCTTTTTTTTAGGTCCCCCGTTTGATTTTTTCCCATCCCAAGCATCCATTTAAACCAGCAACTCCTTTCAAATAAAGAAAGAGGGAAAGAAAGAAAATATATAAATAAAAAATGAAAAAAAGCAATACTCCATAATTTCTATTTCAAACAATGTAGACATCATCATTAATTGCTTTCAATTGTTTAATGTTATCAAATGTGAATATATTTGACCGTTCTTTCTTTCTTTCCATGCTGCAGTACACATGCACGCACGCACAAACATAAATACAAATATTTCCTCCTTTGTTTATGCGCTTCTTCTCTTTTCCTTCCATGTTACATCGGACAAAACAAGAATGTTTTCCTTCTTTCCCTTTTTTTTTTTTTTTGTCTTTGTCACCTTATACAACAACACTAAAGTTCTCTTCTATTTATGTGCCCTCGAGTTTCTTTCGATGTTACATTAAACAACAGCAAGAACAACAAAGTTGTCTTCACTTCCTTCTTCTTTCTTTCTGTGTTTCTCCCTTTTCATGCTACGTTAAACAACATGAAGAACAACAACAGGAGAATTCCTTTTATTTCTTCTTGCTTTCCCTCCATGCTAAATTACCACCACCAACAGTCAAGTTTTCCTCCTTTACTTATTCGTTTCTTTTTCTTTCTTTCTGCGCTGAATTAAACAATTACACCAATAGTTTTCTTCGTTTATTTTTGCCTTTTTTTTTTTTGGGGGGGGGGGGGGGGGGGGGGGGGGGGGGGTCGTGCTACATGAAAGAAAACGAACGTCTCCATAACTGATGTAAAAAGAAAAAAAAAACTTTACATACTACATCAAACAACAAAGTTTTCGTCCTTTAAATATGTTTTTTTTTTCTTTTCTTCCTGTGCTACATCACAGATCAATGTTTTCCTCCTGCATTTTTTTTTTCTTTCTTTATCACTTTTTTTTTTAGCTACATTACAAAACACACTATATTTTGAAGCAATAAATAAATAAATAACACAAAAGTCACAATAAAAAAAAAAAATGAAAAAAAAAAAAAAATTTAAACAGGAAAAACTAAAACAGACCGCCATGCTGCCGAAACGACCCCCCCCCCCCCCCCCCAAACACACACACACACACACACACACACACACACACACACACACACACACACACACACACACACACACACACACACAAGCAAACACAAAAGACACAGAGTGCACAGCCACGCTTGTTTAGAATACATGCGAAATTTCGGCCAAACGTTGCGTTCAGACTCCATAAATGACTGACGAAAGAAAATGCACAACAAATTGCTCCCCAGAGGACAGCTGTTACTGGGCTGTTATACGCCAGCTGAGCGCCACCACACGGGGAGTATTATGTTTGTGCGTATGGTGGTCTGTTATTGATGGCTTCTGAAGATGCTTATTTTGTCTGTAAAGAAAAAAAGAAAAAGAAAAACAAAAAGCTTGCCCGTTTTGCGCTGTTTATCAAACAAGCGTTGCTGTGCTCGTTGCTGCGGAATGTGATTGGTCAAACGAGCGACAGGATACAAGCAAAAAGCAACAGCTATGACCTTTTTAGCCAGACATGGGAGTCAACGGGTAGAGCACACATTACTTATATCTTAATTATTTAATATTATGTTATAAACGTACTTACATTATTAATGTAAGTAATGGGGGAAGATCACGGCAAACGTCTCTCTCTCTCTCTCTCTCTCTCTCTCTCTCTCTCTCTCTCTCTCTCTCTCTCTCGCTCTGTGTCACCACACACACACACACACACACACACACACACACACACACACACACGCACGCACGCACGCACGCACTCGCACGCACGCACGCACGCACGCACGCACGCACACACACACACACACACACACACACACACACACACACACACACACGTGGTCAAGTCACAGCATCGTTTTTCAAAGCACCATCAGCTACAACATTTGAGTGAAAACAGCAGTTTTCTTTGTGTTGCCAACGTTCTTCATGAGTATGTGCGGAAAAGAACAGTAATTTCCTTTCTGGACAATTTACGCAAGTGTACGTATAGCGAGTGCATGTACGTGTGCGTGTATGCATATAAGTGTGTGTGCGTGCATGCATCTAAGTATGTGTGTGTGTGTGTGTGTGTGTGTGTGTGTGTGTGTGTGTGTGTGTGAGAGAGAGAGAGAGGGAGAGAGAGAGAGAGAGAGAGAGAGAGAGAGAGAGAGAGAGAGAGAGAGAGAGAGAGGTGAGAGAGAGAGAGAGAGAGAGAGAAAAAAGTGTGTTGTGTGTGTGTGTGTGTGTGTGTGTGTGTGTGTGTGTGTGTGTGTGTGTGTGTGTGTGTGTGTGTGTGTGATGAGCAAATGTTCGCGTTCGTCTGCATTTTTAGGTCGGGTAAGGCCACAACCACTACATAAAACGTCTGCGACCTTAATATAAACTTTAAACGACTTTGTGCTAAAAAATACACACTGTCTTTCCAGATCAAAACAACCCATCAACCGTCGACGATGATGAAAGTGATTACAACAGTCATCAAATCACGACGTTCGATACCTGCATTACTATCGCTAAAAGAGATGAAAGTCAGTGAGGATGTCTCTGCGACCAAAGCACCCGCTCTTCTTCTGTCCATTCGTATTCCGCTTGCTTAATCATCATTGAGGAGCAGAGATACACGTGGTCATAAAGTGTCAAAAGTAAGAAAGGACATTTGTTTTTTTTCAGATTATCTACCGTTTCTCTCTCTCTAGCACACTACAAATAGAAAAGTGCCCTGATTGGTACACATTTTCATGGTATTTTCACACTCTGATACTTCCTGGAACCAGCTAGTCATCACACAGGCAGCCAGACACAGCGCGGCGGGACTAACTCCGTTTCTAAAGAAAAGAACTGAAAACACGATAGCAATTTCCACATCATAGCGGCACATCAAACTTTTTAGTATCCCTCTGCCATGATGAAAACTGTCTAAAAGCTGTTATACACACCGTTTCCATGTACTGGACAGAAAAAACGTATTTTCATGCATTCTGATGTTGACACCGGGCATATGATTCAAGCCAAACTGAATGGGTCTGGGCTTCTTATTTCACTCCAAATTTCCGCTGAGCTTTAAGCCGGCGATTCTGTGGGACCCACAAGCACAGGCAAACGATAAAACATTGGTGCAGTGTTAGGGAGCACCCAACGTCTGACCCGCGCGTCCGGCTAACGCCAAACTCAGACATCTGACACGTCGTAGTAGCCACGAGACCATCTTCTTCAATTCTCTCACCTCAGTCATTAATTAATTTATCCGTCAGCTTCAAACCGTGCGCAGTGTGGTCTCGAAACTTAGCGGATGTGGAGTGTCGTGTATGGACCAGTCCGCACGCAGCGGCACCTCCACGATGAAACTGAAACTGGAACTATGGGATGCTGTCTGTGACGTCCATGTGTGGGCAGTCTGAGTCTCATGTACATGTGATTTTTCATGAGGACATCTTTCGTGTCTCCGTTAATTGTGAAGCTGGAAGATGCCCACCAAGTCAATACACCTTACCTGCACGCGGCTTACAAGCAACATGACACGCCTAGCGAACCGGTTTAACCTTTGCCTTCATCACTGACATGATAATAACACAGTTTTGTGTCTCCCTGCCTACCCTTGATATTATCAACACCAAAGAAAGGTACACAAGAAAATGGGGTGGGGAAAGAAA
>JADBJO010000915.1:154668-169668 GCA_016801955.1 Conus betulinus | reverse complement strand
CCACTTTCGTTAGTCATGTCTGCTGAAAACAAAGAGTCCAGTTCAAAGCGTTTTGCCAGTTCCAGCATATCACGCCAAGTATGCGCATATTGATCAGCGAGTCACTGGCCCCAAAATAGAAGGAAACTACTTAATTAATAACCACGAACAATTTGTCATCATCAAGCTTCACAAAATCCATGCACAACCGAAAGATGTCTCAAAATCGCCCGTAGTTTTTCTTTTTTTTTCACCAGTTCCTGTAATTTAGCATATCATTCAGAAAGACAGATGGACAGAAAGAGACAGACATACAGATAGAGAGACAGACACAAAGACAGAGAGACAGACATACAGACAGAGAGGCAGACAATCAGACACAAAGTCCAAGTCAGTTACAGACCTAGTCAGACAGACAGAACCAGACAGCGTGTACACAGGCCAATCACAGCCTGCAGGCCCCTTGAAAACCAGACCTCATTAAAGCGCGGCACCAGATCCTTCCGTCTGTCCCCTAGTCCTCGCCTCCCCTTTACCCCCTCCCTCCCCCTCCCCCTGTCCTTCCTTCCTTCCCTGCGGCTCTCCCCCCATCTTTTCCGGCCCTTTCCACACGTGTTAAGTTTCCCTTTCCCCCGCCCCCGCCTCTCTCAGCCCGCCAGCCGTCTCCACATGTTAGCCAGCTCTTCCTTCTCTCTCGGCCCTTCAGCCGCTCATCAGCTCTTCTCCACCCGAACAGCTCGCCCCCTGCTTCTCTCTCTCTCTCTCTCGCCCCTTTTGCCACCTGCCTCTCTCTGTCCTTTTGCCACCTACCAGTGGTTCACCACACGAACCATTCACCACCCACTTCTCTCTGTCCTTTTGCCACCCACCAGTGATTCGCCACATGAACCATTCACCACCCACTTCTCTCTGTCCTTTTGCCAGCCGCCAGTGGTTCGCTACATGAACAGCTAGCCAGATGCGTCTCTCTGCTTTTTTTGTCATCTGCCAGAGGTTCGCCACATGTTCAGCTCACCACCTGCCTCTCTCTGCTCCCTTGCCGCCCACTAGCAGTTCTCCAAGCGAACAGCTCACTCTCTTGACACATCTCTGCCTTTAGGGCATCCACCAGCCATTCTCCACACAAAGAGCTCGTCGTCTGCCCCTAACTGCTCCTTCTGCTTCCCCACCACTGCTTCGCCTCGTGAACTGCTCACCACCTGCCTCGCTTTGTCGTTTTGCCACCTACCATCCAATCTCCACACGATGAGCTCTCTCTCTCCCTCCCTCCCTCCCTCTCTCTCTGTCTCTCTCTCTCTCTCTCTCACACACGCACACACACACACACGCGTCTCTCTCGCTGTCCTCTTGCCACCCACTAGTGCTTCGTCACACGAACAGCTCACCACCTGCTTCTCTCTGCCCTTTGGTTTCCACTTTTTTCTCTGTTGCTGTCCACTCTCCAGCCAGCCCATTTTCCTTATGTTTAACCCTTTAACCTCCCTCTGCTCTCTCCCGTTTCTTTCCTGTTTCTCATCAGCCATTCTTCACACGTTACTGAGCTCTCCAGTCTCTTTTTTTGCGTGTTGTCCCGCCATTCTTCATGCATTATTACCCCACCAGCCATTCTTCACACGTCATTGAGCTCTCCTATCTCTGTCCTGTGTCTTCCACCAGCCATTCTTCACACGTCATGAAGCTCTCCTATCTCTGCCCTGTGTCTTCCACCAGCCATTCTTCACACGTCATTAAGCTCTCCCATCTCTGTCCTGTGTCTCCCACCAGCCATTCTTCACACGTCGTTAAGCTCTCCTATCTCTGTCCAGTGTCTCCTACCAGCCATCTTCACACGTCATTAAGCTCTCCTATCTCTGTCCTGCTCTCCTATCTCTGTCCTGTGTCTTCCATCAGCCATTCTTCATACGTCATTAGGCTCTCCTATCTCTGTCCTGTGTCTCCTACCAGCCATTCTTCACACGTCATTAAGCTCTCCTATCTCTGTCCTGTGTCTTCCATCAGCCATTCTTCACACGTCATTAAGTTCTACTATCTCTGTCCTGTGTCTCCCACCAGCCATTCTACACACGTTACTGAGCTGTCTTGTGTCTCTCTCTTCCCACAGTCTTCCATCAGCTATTCTTCATGTGTTATTATGCTTTCATGTCTCTCTCTGTCATGTGTCTCCCACCTGCTATGTTTCACACGTTAAGTTCTCCTATGTCTGCCCTCTGTGTCGCACCTGCCATTCTTCACACATTATTATGCGCGCACCAGTCTTTTTTTCTGTATGTCTTGCACTTGCCATTTTCAGACGTTATAAAGCTCTCCAGTCTCTTTCTGCATGTGTGGCTCACACTTGCCATTCTTCACACGTTATTAAGCTCCTCAGTCTTTTTCTGCAGGTGTCTCACACCTGCTACTCTTCACACGTTATCAAGCTCTCCAGTCTCTTTCTGTATGTCTCGCACTTGCCATTCTTCTCTCACGTTATAAAGCTCTCCAGTCTCTTTCTGCATGTGGCTCGCACTTGCCATTCTCCACACGTTATTAAGCTCTCCAGTCTCTTTCTGCATGTGTCTCACACCTGCCATTCTTCACACGTTGTTAAGTTCTCCAGTCTCTTTCTGTATGTCTCGCGCACTTGGCATTCTTCTCACGTTATAAAGCTCTCCAGTCGCTTTCTCTGCACGTGTCTCGCACCTGGCATTCTTCACACGCTATTAAGCTCTCTTCTCTCTCTCTCTGCCCTGTGTGTTTTTCCATCTGCTATGTTTCTTATCATACGTTATGAAAGCTTTCCTATCTCTCTGCGCTGTCTCTGTAATCACCCCATGCTTCAACCCGCTATTCGTCACGCGTTGTTACGTTTCTCCTTCCACACATCTGACAGCTGTTCTTGGCGTGTTATGAAACTTGCCACACCTCTCGCCGTTCCCCCCCTCGCCTATCGGCAGCAATTTTCAACACCTTGTTAAGCATTCATCACCTTTCTCAACTCACCACTCACCAGCTGCTCTCCGACCCCCCCCCCCCCCCCCCCCCCCCCCCCCCCCCCCCCCCCCCCCCCCCCCGCCTTTTTTTTTTTTTTAATGCACATCGTTATGCTCTGATACCCTTTTAGCTCACTTGCTGCTGGCCAGCTGTGTTCTATCTGTTGTCAAGCTCTCACCACTCCTCGCAGCTCTCTCGCCGCTAGCAGCCTTTTTCTGCAACACCAGTACACTCTGCTCTGCCCCTCTCTGCTCACTCGCCGCTTGCTATGGCCTAGCTCTATTTTCTGCACATTACCCCCAGCTCTCATCGCTTCTCTCGCTGCTCGCCAGCCCTTCTCCTGCAGTGCTGCCCTAATCTTCCTCTCGCCAATCTCCAGCTGTTTTTTTTTGTTGTTGTTTTTTTTTTGTTCTACAGCCAGCCTGTCTCTGCTATGTTTACTTGCCATCCTTCAGCTCTAGTTTATATAGGTCACTAAGCTCCATCCTCCATCCTCCTCCTGCTATCCACCACCCCTGCTCTGCTCAATACTGATTTAAGCTCTTTTAATCTTCTCCTCTCCCCTCCCCCCCCCCCCCCCCCAACAAGCCCCTCTCTGTGTGTCTCTATTCTGCCTATCTCTACCTTCCATGCCCTTCCATGTAGCTTTAAACTTTGTCTCTTTCCACCCTTTAGTTTTTCCGTGTGTCATTAAACTCTCTCTCTCTCTCTCTCTCTCTCTCTCTCTCTCTCTCTCTCTCACACAGCTCTTTTATGCATACCATCCCACTTGCCTACCTCCACCCACTAGGTTTATTATGTACTTCACTAAAAACTTTACCTGTCTCTCTGCCAACATCCTGTCTTTTTTTTTTTTTTTTTTTTTTTTTTTTTGCTGTCCCAACCTCTGCACCACTTCAGAGGCAGTGCACCCCCACACCGCTCATTCCGACACCCCGTCCACAGCCACAGCCTGGTCAGGCCCGCTGCAGCCCGACACCGACAATCCACAGTGCGGAGTCAATGTCAAGTCGTCAAGAGGCAACTCACTGGAGGAGACACTGCACTGCTGCCGAGTCACTTCGGTGGTGTTCAGTGGCGCCTGTTCTGATCTAACATACGCAGGACACCACCTACTAAGCCCCCTACTGACGACAATAATTGCTTAGTCGCGGAGCCGGCGTGAGTGAGCTCTCCCTCCGGAGGGCGTCAACAGCCAACATCCTGTCTTGCTCTGCATATCATTTAACTTGACCTGCCTTTCTCTCTGCCTTCCAGTCTTTCTCTGTTTTATCAATAGCTTTATCTGCATCTCTCCATCCCCCAGCCTTTCTCAGTAAATCATTAATAAGCTTTACCTGCCTTTTTCCACCCTCCAGTCTTTCTCTGCTTATCATTAAGCTTTACCTGTCTCTTTCCACCCTCCAGCCTTTTGCCCTCTTTCCACCCTCCAGCCTTTTCCTCTTTCCACCCTCCAGCCTTTTGCCTCTTTCCACCCTCCACCACCCTCCACCGTTTGTCTCTTTCCACCCTCCAGCCTTTTGTTTCTTTCCACCATCCAGCCTTTTGCTTCTTTCCACCATCCAGCCTTTTGCTTCTTTCCACCCTCCAACTTTTGTCTCTTTCCACCCTCCCACCTTTTGTCTCTTTCCACCCTCCACACCTTTCGCCTGTTTCCACCCTCCAGCCTTTTGTCCCTTTCCACTCTCCAGCCTTTTGCTTCTTTCCACCGTCCAGCCTTTTGCCTCTCTCCACCCTCCAGCCTTCGCCTCTTTCCACCCTCCACCTTTTGTCTCTTTCCATCCTCCACCTTTTGTCTCTTTCCACCCTCCACCTTTTGCTTCTTTCCACCCTCCACCTTTTTGTCTCTTTCCACCCTTCACCTTTTGTCTCTTTCCACCCTCCACCTTTTGTCTTTTTCACCCCTCCACCTTTCGTCTCTTTCCACCCTCCACACCTTTGCCTCTTTCCACCCTCCACCTTTCGTCTCTTTCCACCCCCTCCACCTTTGCCTCTTTCCACCCTCCACCCTTTGCCTCTTTCCACCCTCCACCTTTGTCTCTTTCCACCCCCTCCACCTTTGCTCTTTCCACCCTCCACCTTTGCCTCTTTCCACCCTCCACCTTTGTCTCTTTTCCACCCTCCAGCCTTTTGCTTCTTTCCACCCTCCAGCCTTTCGTCTCTTTCCACCCTCCACCTTTTGTCTCTTTCCACTCTCCAGCCTTTTGCCTTTTTTCTTCTTTCCACCGTCCAGCCTTTTGCCTCTCTCCATCCTCCAGCCTTTTCCCTCTTTCCACCCTCCAGCCTTTCTCTAATAGCTTTACCTGCATCTCTCCCATCCTCCAGTCTTTTTCTGTATATCATTAAGCTTTCCCTGTCTTTCTCCACCCTCCAGTCTTTCTCTGTATATCATAAAGCTTTACCTGCCTCTTTACACTCTCCAGCCTGTTGTCTCTTTCCACCCTCCACCCTGTTGTCTCTTTCCACCCTCCAGCCTTTTGTCTCTTTCCACCACCCTCCAGCCTTTCGCCTCTTTCACACCCTCCAGCCTTTCGCCTCTTTCCACCCTCCAGCCTTTTTTTCCCCTCTTTCCACCCCTCCAGCCTGTTGTCCCTTTCCACCCTCCACCCTGTTGTCTCTTTCCACCCTCCAGCCTGTTGTCTCTTTCCACCCTCCAGCCTTTTGTCTCTTTCCACCCTCCACCCTGTGTCTCTTTCCACCCTCCAGCCTGTTGTCTCTTTTCCACCCTCCAGCCTGTTGTCTCTTTCCACCCTCCAGCCTTTTACCTCTTTCCACACTCCAGCTTTTTTTTTTTTTTTTTTTTTTTTTTTTTTTTTTTTTTTTTTTTTTTTTTTTTTTTTTTTTTTTTTTTTTTTTTGCTGTCCCAACCTCTGCGCCACCTCAGAGGCAGTGCACCCACGCCGCTCATTCCGACACCCCGTCCACGCCACAGCCCGTCCACAGCCACAGCCCGGTCGGCCCCCGCCGCAGCCCTGGCACCAGCAAACCACTAAGAGCAGTCAATGTCAAGTCGTCAAGAGCAACCCACCGGAGGAGACACTGCACTGCTGCCGAGTCACTTCAGTGGTGTTCAGTGGCGCCTGTTCTGATCTAACATACGCAGGACACCACCTACTAAGCCCCCTACTGACGACAATAATTGCTTAGTCGCGCGGAGCCGGCGTGAGTGAGTCTCCCTCTGGAGGGCGCCACCACGTCCGTCCAACGACAGCCCACCTGGACTCGCCGATACCGGTGACCCCGACGGAACCAAACCAAGGCCACAGATGTGGAGAGGACATCGAAACTGAGGTCACCATGAGAGCAGGGCATGAAGGGCCACAGAATTTGAGACTTTTTTTTTCTATGCTGATCGATGAGAATGAGATGATGATGATGATGATGCTACGGATGTCCATTTCGGTCTGAGACTACATGACAGGGCTGTACTCTACGCTTTCTTTCATAATATATCCCGGCGTCAACCAGGCCTGAGAGATACAGGCACCTGCAGTGTTGGTCAGAAATTTGAGCAACACTCTCAGAAACGCATCCATTAAGTGGATGAAACTCGACTGTGTGATCCCAGTCTTCCCAACTGAGCCTGCAGCAAACTCAACTCTGGGTAGAAGCCGGTCTGGGTAGAAAAGCCCACATGAGATCTGATGGGATTCGAACCCACGACCTCCCAGCCGGGAGTCCGCGACGTTAACCACTTCGCCACGACGGCTGGTCCGTCCAGCCTTTTGTCTCTTTTCACCGTCCAGCCTTTTGTCTCTTTCCAACCTCCACCCTTGTGTCTCTTTCCACCGTCCAGCCTTTTGTCTCTTTCCAGCCTCCACCCTGTTGTCTCTTTCCACCCTCCAGCCTTTTGTCTCTTTTTGCACCTCCAGCCTGTTGTTCTTTCCACCCTCCCAGCCTGTTGTCTCTTTACACCCCTCCAGCCTGTTGTCTCTTTTCCACCCTCCAGCCTGTTGTCTCTTTACACACCCTCCAGCCTGTTGTCTCTTTCCACCCCCAGCTGTTGTCTCTTTACACCCCCAGCCTGTTGTCTCTTTCCACCCTCTAGCCTTTTGTCTCTTTCCACCCTCCAGCCTTTTGCCTCTCTCCACCTTCTAGCTATCATTAAACAGTCATTAAGCTCTCCCTATCTCTCTTCACATTCCAACTATCATTTGAATGTCATTAATAAGCTCTCCCTACCGTTCTCCACCTTCCAGCCATCATTTAAACGTCATAAAGCTCTCTTTACCTCTCTCCACCTTCCAGCCATTATCAAACAGCCATTAAACTCTCCCTACCTCTCTCTCCACCTTCCAACTACCATTTCAATGTCATGTCATTAAACTCTCCCTACCTCTCTCCACCTTCCAGCCATCATTTGAATGTCATTAAGCTCTCTCCCACCTTCCAGCCATCATTTAAATGTCATTAAGCTCTCTCTCTACCTCTCTCCACTTCCCAGCCATCATTTAAATGTCATTAAGCTCTCTCTACCTCTCTCCACTTCCCAGCCATCATTTAAATGTCATTAAGCTCTCTCTGCTTCTCTCCATCTTCCAGCCACCATTAAACAGACATTAAGCTCTCCCTACCTCTCTCCACTTCCCAGCCATCATTCGAATGTCATTAAGCTCTCTCTACCTCTCTCCATCTTCTAGCTATCATTTGAATGTCATTAAGCTCTCCCTACCCCTCTTCATCTTCCAGCCATCATCTGACTTTCGTTCATCTTTTTTTCACCTCTCTCCACCCCCCCCCCATCCCCACTTGTCCTCCCATTGTCATCAAGTTCTTTTCCTGCCTCTCCTCGCAGCAGCCCGAGCCTGTCTCTGTATGTCATTAAGATTTCACCACTCGCTTCGCCCTCCAGTATATTTTTTTTTCTCCCTCCCCAAGCTCTTCTCTGAGAGTCCTTAAGTTTTCTCCGCCCTCCTCAACCTTCTTGTTTCTCATCAGCCCTTTCCCGAACATCATTACCTTCTCTCTTTCTCTCCCTGGCCTCCAGCCCTTCTTCGCATGTCTTTAAGCATTGCTATTTCTCGTCACCCTAAAACCCTTTTGGCTACGTCGCTAGCCTCTCCCCACCCGCTTGTCTTCTGTTTGTCATTAAACTCCTCTCTCTCTCTCTCTCTCTCTCTCTCTCTCTCTCTCCCCCCCCCCCCCTCCAAACTTTAGCTGTATGTCATTAACTTTTATACACTCTCTAATCCTCTGCTATCATGAAGTTATCCCCTACTATCTCCATCCTCCAGTTTTTTTTTTTTAAATTTATTTAATCTCTATCGACCCTCTTGTCCTTTGCATGTCATTAACCTCTCCAGCATTTCTCCAGCCTCTAACCTTTTTTCTTTTTTTTTTTTTTTTTTTTTTTGTGCGTTCATGAAGCTCCCTCCACCTTCAAGTCTTTTCTGTAAGTCATCAAGTTTCCTCTACGTTTCTTCACCCTTCAAGCCCTTTCTGTAAGTCATTACTTCTCTCTACATCGTATATTCCTCTGCATGTCATTCAGCTCCACTGCCTCTCTCCATCCACTCATCCTTTTCTCATAATGTGTTATTAAGCTCCTTCTTTTCTCTCTCTACTCTCAAGCTTTTTTTTTCTGCCCGTCATTAATCTCTCTCCATCCTCTAGTTCTTCTCTGTATGTCACTACACGCCTCCAGCCCTTCTCTGTAGGTCATTGTGCTCTTTCTGACTCTCTTTCGCCCTCCAGCTCCTTCATTAGGCTCCCCCCAGTCTGTTTGTCTGTCTATCTGTCTCTTTCTCCACCCTCCACCACCATATGTCATAAAACTCTCCCTACCTCTCACGGCCTTCCAGCCCGTTCTGTATGTGATTAATACTCTCCATGCCTTTCTCTATTTTTCCAGCTTTTTTGTACATGATTAGTTCTCTCCTTCCCTCTCTCCATCTCCTAGTCCTTTTTGTATGTTATTAGTTCTCTCCCTCCTACCTCTCTCCACCCTCCAGTCCTTTTTGTATATGATTAGTTCTCTCCCTACCTCTCTCCATCCTCAGTCCTTTTTGTGTATCATTATCTAGTTCCTCTCTCCATCCTCCAGTCCTTTTTGTGTATCATCAGTTCTTTTCCTGCCTCTCTCTCCATCTCCCAGTCCTTTTTGTGTATCATTAGTTCTCTCCCTACCTCTCTCCATCTCCCAGTCCTTTTTGTGTATGTATCATTAGTCTCTCTCCCTACCTCTCTCCATCTCCCAGTCCTTTTTTGTGTATCATTAGTTCTCTTCCTGCTCTCTTTTGTGTATCATTAGTCCCCCTACCTCCTTTCCAGTCCTTTTTGTGTATCATCAGTTCTTTTTCCTGCCTCTCTCCATCTCCCAGTCCTTTTTGTGTATCATTAGTTCTCTCCCTCCTCTCTCCATCTCCCAGTCCTTTTTGTGTATCATTAGTTCTCTTCCTGCCTCTCTCCATCTCCCAGTCCTTTTTGTTATCATTAGTCTCTCCCTACCTCTCTCCACCCTCCAGTCCTTTTTGTGTATCATCAGTCCCTCTTCCTACCTCTCTCCATCTCCCAGTCCTTTTTGTGTATCATTAGTTCTCTCCCTACCTCTCTCCATCTCCCAGTCCTTTTTGTACATCGTTAGTTCTCTTCCTGCCTCTCTCCATCTCCCAGTCCTTTTTGTACATCGTTAGTTCTCTTGCCTCTTTCATCCCCGTGCCTTTTTCCCCCTATATCATTAGTGCTCTCCCTGCCCATCCCCCCCCCCGGCCTTTTCTGCATACAACCAAGCCCTCTTCTCTCTCCAAACTCACTCCCTTCTCTGTGTGTGTAACTAAGCTCTCCCCCCAACCTCTGGTCATTTCCGTAGGTTCTCCATGCCTCTCTTGATCCTCCAGTCTCTTCGTTTAGCTCTCTCTGTCTCTCTCTCCTCTTCTCCCCAGCTCTCTGCATACCATTAAGCTCTCCCAGCTCCAGTCGTCGGTACGTTATTAACCTCTTCACACACCCCTCTCCACCCTCCACCCCTTGTCTGCAAGTCATCAAGCTGTCCGCATCTCACACCATTTATTCTTTCGCCGCTCGCCGACTCTTCTTCCACCCGCCTCTCTCTCTCTCCCTCTCTCTCTCTTTTTCAGCCATTCTCCACACATCATTAAGCCCCCCCCCCCCCCCCCCCCCCCCACCTCCGCCCCCTCCCCCTCTCCACGCCTCAGTCTCCACGCCGGCCGCCCGTCTTCCGCTCATCATTGACGGGCGACTGATTCAGAGAGTGTGAAGTGAGTGTAAGATTGGCACCTGGCCATGGAGGGGGAACCTGTCGTGCTGTGCGTGTTGGAAGCAGCTACCTTTTCTGTAAATTATGGTGATGAATACACTCATGCTTTGATAATCAGCTATAACCTCGCAATGATGACTGACTGATATTATAGATTTTTTTTACAATATGTTAACAGCCACTGGTGATGAACATGTTTGGGATTCATTAAACGTGACGAGTTTAGGATTGATTAAATTTCACACGCGTAACTTCTCAGATTAATAACGCAGAAAACGATGTGAAAGATCCATCAATCCAAGCTTGGCAGGACTCTGAATGTTCCATTTCAAAAATGAAATCTGGATTTTGTTAAAAAAAAAGTTTATTACACAACTGTCTGATCTGTAGATCCAACTGAAAATGAAATATTGCTGTTGTAACCCAATAAACCTGAATAGGAGGAAAAAAAAAAAAAAAAAAAAAAAAACAACGGACACCAAGTGGATTATTCACTGAAGAAGAAAGAAACACGTACAGACTGTAACATGAACGTATGAGACGATGAATAATTCATTTTATCCATAACCGTCCCACAGTCCAACCGTCCCACAGTCCCCCCCCCCCCCCCCCCCCCCCCCCCCCCCCCCCCCCCCCCCCCCCCCCCCCCCCCCGAGGACATCTAAAAGTATACTAAAGATTTTTGTAATTCAGCTCTTCTGGGAAATGTCGGCAGAACCTAAGTCGTAAAAGTAAGCAAGATAATGTTATTCTGTGTTGATGACATAGTCTTGCTAGATTAAGATGAACATTGTCTTCAAATGTTTTTCAATACTGCAATTTTTGTGAGTCTTCATCTTGTTTTTAAAGTTTATGGTGAAGACTGTTAGCCAATACCCCCAAATGGGCTGAAAGAATTGAACAGTGTTCCTTTTTGTTCTACAGACAGGCTACGTGTGACATAGCTGAGGGTGGGTTGGTGAGTAGAATGACATGATCGGGAACTGAAGTTCTCATTTAAATCTCTGATTTAAAAAAAAAAAAGGTTTTGTTCTCAACTCCAATGCGTCTACAGCCGGCCAACCTTCTCATTCCCTACACCCATCCTCACACCTACCCCCACCGCGCCTTCCAAACTAGTTTAAAAAAAAAAACGTAATTGTTGCGCGTCCTTTTTTTCTTTTTTCTTCCTTTTTTGTGTAAAAGAAACCTTTCTGGAACGGAGCAACCCGGGATTTTTTTTTTTAGCTGTACGCCATGTAACCCATGACGTCATAAAAAGATAGCATCATGGTTTTGATCTTTGCACCGGGATTACCTGCCTCTCAAAAAATAAAAACAATTGTTAAATCATTTGTGTATGCATCCGTTTTCAGTCATATTGAAAATTACCCTCCCTTTCAACATAGCTCATGGAATATAACGTCAACAGATAAAGGCAACCTCCGTGTAGGATTTCCCAGCGAAACAAGTCCACGTCAATCAGGCCTAGCTTGCCCTGAGCATGTCCGTCGCTGTTATTTACCTTCAGCATTTCCTCTCATTTCAAAAGACCTTGGATCAGTATTTTTCTTCTTTTTTTTTTTTTTTTTTCAAACTTGATTACCTAAGACGAGATGTCAAGCATGCTGCTAACGGATCAGAACCTGTCGGGGACGCCAAATGGTCACAACACTGGAATAACTGTCCGCTTTCTATCACACGATAGAAAAATGGTGAACAGACGGAGATTCCCGTTTACTACTGTGAGTGAAAAAAGATCGCCAAAAGAGCTCTGGTCATCGCTTTGTCGTAAATACTATATACCCAAAATTGGAAAGAGAGGGGGAGTTAGTTACCGCCAAGAACACAGACAAACAGAGTACAGGACTAGACACAATGCATTTCGACCTCTTGGGTCTTCTTCAGGTGAAAACAAATAACATTTAGGACATCGCAAGAACATGGAACCACTTAACTGCGCTTCTCCTGTTCGTCTCCAAATCAAAAATCTCCGATTAAACAACTGAAATGTTGAGAATACCCGACACAGAAGATCACAAACCATCAGCGATGGACATCTCTCATACATCCCTGACCTACCTCTCTGACAGTGTTGAAAAAACTGCTTTTAATCCATTGCATAGTCATCTTTCACAGACCGAAACTTGATGCGTTGTGATGTTAACATGTTACGGACATTAGGGCGTCCCTGCGGAGAATGTTCCCACAAACTTTGTTCCACAGTCCCTTCACAAAGCCTTTTCTTTCTGTGATTCACTGGCAGTCAACAACTATTCTGAAGACGATCTAAAAAGCTGTCATTGCTGACCATTCACTTCGTTTTCAACAGCAAAATATTTTCTTTGTAGTGCCACTGTGACAGTAATGTGATTTCTTGGAAATTCAAGAGGCAAACATTTTTATATCTTTAGAATTTATGATGCGTTGACAGGTTTAGGGGGAAAAAAGATTTGAGTTGAGGAAAATGGATTGGGGGGATGGAAACATATCCGTCATATCAGTCTCCAATATAAGACCTGTCTAAAAAGACATTTTGTGAAAAGGCGTCAAATCAAGCAACGCAAACCAAACGATATACCATAGACCTTTAATTACGACCAGTGTGTCAAAGCTTTCTTTCTTTAATAAAAATTTAACATAAGCTTGGCACAGAGAGAGAGAGAGAGAGAGAGAGAGAGAGAGAGAGAGAGAGAGAGAGAGAACTATCCTCAAACGTAAATAAAGAGGGCGCGACAAAGGAAAACAGACCGACGGACAGACAGGAAGACGCCGCTGTAAGGGTCTAAGGAACATGCGCTATACTCACCGACCCGGACGTAAACAAGTGTGTGCATGCGCATTCCTACATCAGCCACTCCACCTCCATTCCCCCCCACCCACCCCCCCCCTCCCCCCTCCCCACCCACTCACTCCCCGTCCTCCTTCACAAAAAACTGCTTCACATTCCCCACCACACAAAATGTCAGCGCACGCGCCATCCCCAGTATAATACCGATTGTCTCCCCTCACAGACGTTCGAGCCCCAAATCCAGACAGCGATGGGCCAGCTGATCACTTATCTCCTACCAGACCTTCTTGCCACAGATTGGCCTAAGCTCACAAGACCTTTTTTCCCTTTTTTTTTTCTTCCTTTCAATGTGGCTGAGCGACAAGAATGAGGAAGAAAAGGGAATGAGAGAGGGAGGAGGAGGAGGAGGAGAAGAGAAGGAGGAATTAAGAGGAGAGAAAAATGCTTCCCACAACCCCTCTAACCCCCCCCCCCCCCCCCCTCCCTCCCCTCCAAAAAAAGAGAAAAAAAAAGTGTGCTAGTCAGGAGGCTAAGCCGCAGGCGACTGCCGAGATTTTCCGAGATTGGGCGAGAATCTCGCAGGCAGATAGCCGCTAAGCCTGTGAGAAATTGCCTGCCCATGCCTTCAGTGTCATCGGCGAACTGCTCGGTCCCCTTGATAATAGGCAGAGGAGTAGGAGGGGAGGGGAGGGGAGTAGGTGGTCGAGATTGTGAAGAGGTGGGGGACTGGAGGGACGGGATGGTGGAGGAGAGAAGAGAGAGTAAAATCACAAGTAAGGGAGGAGAGGAGGGGAAGAACATGAGGAGGAACCTTGGGTTGGTGGTGATGGTGCTGACACGGGTCTCTGATGATGGGATCTGCGCTCAGGAGAAAGAGAAAAAAAAAGAAGAAGAAAAAAAGTTTTGCTCGTCTGCGGCAGGGGACGCCTCTCTTCGTGCGGTTATTTTTAGACCCCGCGGCTTGTTTGGGTGGGCCCCGAGCCGTAGACAGATGGCCCACATCCGCAGAAGAGCTCAGGGGCTATGTGTGTGTGTCTGTGTGTTTTGCCACACTTCTACTCCTCTCCTTTTCCGTTCCCCTCCCGCACCCCCCCCCCCCCCACCCCCACCCCGCGCGCTCCCCAACCCTCCCCCTTCTTTTTTTTCGTTTCTTAAAGCAGAACAATATCTACAAACCCAGGGCCCGGTTTCATACCGGTTTCGTATAAGATGAGAAAAGAACATGTTCGTAGCCAGAAAACGTTCGTAGCAAAGAAAAATGAGTTTCACAACGGCCATGCTGACGGAAGTTTGCTGGTAACTGTGTTCGAAACTTTAGTGGTGGTCCCCGCCCCACCCCTCCTATGATCCATCCTCTCCCTTTTACATGGAGTAGGCGGTTGTGAACATCACTTTTACAAGTGAGCAGATTCCGGAAGCAAGCAGTAGTCAGTCACCCTGGGTAAAGAAGCAACTCCGTCACCAACGAGGCAGTGACAAAGTGCTCAAAAGTAAACAGCAGTACTCCCCCCCCCCCCCCCCCCCCCCCCCCCCCCCCCCTCCGTCATATGCAAAAGGCCCCTGAGCTGACTGAACCATGTAGCTCCTCCTGCTCCTCACGTCTGGCAGACTGCTCTGGTGGACACACCCTTAAGGAGAAGAGGACGAGAGTGTCCAACACTGCTCTGGTGGACACACCCTTAAGGAGAAGAGGACGAGAGTGTCCAACACTGCTCTGGCAAAGGACAGTACAGCGAAATCTCCAGATCATGAACAGGAGGTGGGGCGATGTCAGAATGCTGACTGCTGACTGCTGACGAGTCGGGTTGGAGAGTGGTGACTGCCTCGCGCGTCGGACGGATTTGGGAGCTTCTGATTCAAGTTTAAAAGGCTGTGCCGGTCTTGAATAAAAATTACTTTGTGTTAGGTTTTCTTATGCGAGCAAGAGTTACCCTACTTGTTTATTGTTTACTGTTCCCTGCATCATTTTATTTTCAAACTTCTGAATCTAGGTTACTTCGGGTATTTGGAAAGAAAAATAGACATCATTCATATGCGCAAAGAAGCTTGGAATAGACTTCGGTGT
>JADBJO010000915.1:132168-139668 GCA_016801955.1 Conus betulinus | reverse complement strand
GGGAAGATTGGAATCGCACAGTCTGAGTTTCAGTATACTTAGTGGATGCGTGTTTGAGGGTGACGCTCAGATGTCCTTCACTAACAGTGCTGTATCTCTCGGGCCTGGTTGACACCAGGACAGATTATGAAAGGAAGCGAAGATTGCAGACCCAGCGGCATCATTTTCATTATCCTCATCCCAGTCGGTTAGCAGGAAGAAAAAAAAAAAAAAATCAGTGGCCCCTCATTAAAATTCAGTGGCCCCTCACGCCCTGCTCCCGGCGGGCGACCTCAGTTGATGTTTGTACTCCACGTCTATTCCTCTTGGCCAATCGTTGTCGTGATCGTCGGTGTCGGCAAGGGCATAGGGACTGCCGCTGGAGGGCGACGCCCAGGATAGCGTGGACTCCCCGACTGAGCGACTATTGCCGTCGGTAAGGGAGGGCTTAGCAGGTGGGTGGTGTCCTGCGTGTGTAGGCCAAGAAGAGGCAGCACTGAACAGCACCGAAGGGACGCGGCAGCAGTGCGGCGTCTCCTCTGGCAGGTTGCCATACCAACGAGACCAGCCCGGCTCAGGGGCTGTGAGCAGGGAGTAGAAATGAGTGGCGTTGGAGTGATGCCACCGAAGTGGCACAGAAGATGTGACAGCATAAAAGGCGAATAAATAAATAGATACATGAATAAACAAATAGATGAATAAATCAAGTGAAGAAAATGAATGAGGAAACGTAAAAAGAAATACGTGAATAGTTTAAACAAAAATGTATTCACGAAAAGATGAAACACATACCTGCACATTTCAAGAAACGGCACCTTCTTTCACTTAATATATATAATCTATTTCATCACTGTGTAAACTTGAATTTGGACTGCTCGAGTCGGAGGGGAGAAAAAAAGAAAAGCTGGCCATAAAGAGAGAGGGAGAATGCCGTGTGTGGGGAAGCATGGCGGACGGGGCGATCGCAACCACTTTGTCTTCATGTCTCCGGCTCCTAGAGAGTCATCCGGCTGAGTGGCACACCGAGGTTATCTCCCTTATTTGGGCGGAAAGATGCCACACCAGTGGCCACCAGGGAGCGCTCCGTTTTCGTGCTCAGGCCGTGTGGACATGGCGGCAAACACAGTGATCGGTATTTGATACACTGTCTGTCTCTGTCTGTCTGTCTGTCTGTCTGTCTGTCTGTCTGTCTGTCTCTCTCTCTCTCTCTCTCTCTCATTTCCGGTATTGGGCTGGGTGATGGAAATCCTAGTCAACGCCTCTGAAAAGAGAATGGGCTTTTGTTCCGTATGGTCGACAGTGGAATTGAGAGGGCGAGTGCATTACACAATACTTTCTCTCTCTCTCTCTCTCTCTCTCTCTCTCTCTCTCTCTCCACACACACACACACACACACACACACACACACACACACACACACACACACACACACACACACACACAATACGCACTTACATACATTAATCACCCATGTGCACACCGACGCTTCTACCCCACAGCGTGATGAATATATCTAACGGCATGGATGCACGCGCCTTAACACGACACACACACACACGCACACACACACACACAGAGACACGACACACACACACACACACACACACACACACACACACACACACACACACACACACACACACACACACACAGAGTTCAGAATTCTTACAACTTTCAATCTCCTATTCAGTCTGGCAATATCAGCCGATCACACAATAAAGAAAAACAATATCAAACGTCTGTTTTCATACAAGGGTACAATAACTGACGCTCTCGTCAAGTGTCGTTTTCATGGACAGAACTGCCACCGGCTTGATGTTGCTCTGCACGCAGGGCGGACAACCCTTCTGGTTTTTTTGCAGCAGGATTTACGCCCCCTTAGGACGTTTCCCGATTTAGTGGCTGTAAATGAAGACGGCCTTCTTGGTGGCTGCCTTGATGAATTGTCAGATCGTGATTGGAGTGTTGAACTGCTCGAGGCTCCCACCTCTTCATCCTAAGCGCGCGGCGCCGAGCTTTTGCATTCAAGAGGTGGGGGTGAGTTCAGTCCCTTGGTACCCAATAGAAAATGTGTGGCCCCCTCGTCGCCCACGCTCGCGCTGCCGTTCTGGTGGTTTCAGTCGAGCACTGAACAAGTCTCTGGTGTCCCAGTGTCCTGGCCACATCACATAAATCCAAACAGCCTGTGCTAGCTTGTGAAGCAATGTCCACTGATTTAACGGTATCTTCAATTTTTGTTTGTTTGTTTGTTTTGATTTAATCTTCGCAGATTGTTATCTGTTGTTGCTAGCTCCTATAGGTCGTATCTTTCAAGTCTTCAACTATCGATCTTAACACTCACTTAAGTCTTCAAAATATTTACTTTTCATTTCCCTAAACATTTACGTTCATCTTTTGTGACTCCACATTTTTTCATGGATAAGAGGATATACTACTTTGGGGGGAGGGTTTGCTTTCTTTCTTTCTTTCTTTGTTTCTGTGGAGGTTTTTCTCTCTACAGGCATTCCAGAGTCAGCAGCAAGCCAAATGATGCCTGGTGCCTTGCTGCAGAACAAAACACTTGTCTCATGCTGGTCCCCTGACTTGGCAGGAACAGTCGACTTACACTGCATTCACCGTCGATGAATTGAAAATAAAAAAAAAAAAAAAGAAAATCTGACTCCAATGCCTCTAGAACTTAACCCTCTTAAAAACCATGAAAAAAAAAAAAAAAAAAAAAAAAAAACACACACACACACACACACACACACACACACACACACACACACACACACAATAAGGAGGGGAAAAAAAATCCTATTTGACGCGAACATTCACCTATAGTAGTAATCTGACCCCCACGTTTTCCGACTAGCGTCACACGCATCCGATCTTGTTGACGTTTCTTCGCGCGACTCCACCACAGCCACTGCGACCGTCAGTCCTCTTCCTGTAAGGTCACCGATGGCGTCAATCATGGAAGCTGCTGCTACGGCCACACACTGAACAGACAGCATGACGCCTGGGCTATCTCCTGGGGAGAAGACGGGGGGACTGATTCTGGGAGGGGGGGGGGGGGGGGTGGTACAGATTGTGAACTGACTACTACTACCGTTTTATCAGTGGGGGCCGGAATAGCTCAGTTGGTGGAGCGCCGAACTCGTAATCTTGGTGATCCTGGGGTTGCGGGTTCGAATTCCGCCGGGCCGTTTCGGTACAAAGGGTTGTTTCCCTCGGAGTGAACATTGGTTCTGACTCCATTTCCCATACAGTCCTTTCGAATGAGACTGTAAACCGAGGTTCCATGTGTGAACGCACGCATAACATCTTGCACACACGTAAAATCCCATCACCAACTTTCGGAAGAGAAGGCCAGTTTGGCCGTTGGTATGGACGACACGTTACACATAGCATGCATCCTGCGTAAAAAATGGAAAGAATGAAGGAAGAAAGGAAATTGAATGAACAATATTGAATGATATGGACTGGATGACACGACGAATTAAACGACAGCTGGCAGCTCTTCAGTCGGCACTACCCAGGTTGGCAGCCCGATGTGTAAACGAGTGTGGATTGTAAAGCGCTTAGAGCTTGGTCTCTAGCCGAGAATAGACGCTTTATAAGTATTCATTATAATATAATAATAGTCTGTCCTGGGATCCATGTATCTGTAAGAGGGGAGATGCCCCGGGCTCGGAGGCTTATGGGGCACTACTAAGGACAATCCGGGACATTTCTTTTCTTTTTTTTTTCTAAAGGAGGTGGTAGGGATGTGAGGAACGACCTTAAACTGTGCTATAGTTTTTTTTTTTTTTTTTTTCTTTTTCATCTCCATGTCTCTGGTGTGTACTGTAGTCGTAAAGCATAGATACGAGAATTCTCGAAGATCTTTTTTTGGTCTGTATTACGTTTTTTAAACGACTACCAGTGCTGCAGCTTCTGCAACCAATACTAATACTACTGTCACAACTCTCATTGCTGCTATCAGTGTTGCTACTGTTCTCACACTCTTCCTGTTACAATACAGAGACCGTCTGTAACAGAAGAAAAGAAGAAGATGAAAAAAAAAAAAACAAAAAGGAAAACGAAAGAAAAGAAACGGGAAAAAGAAGAAAAACTGTTAAACCTCTGTCTCTGTCGACCTTACAACAAGACCTGTAGGGACTCATTTCGTCTCTGAAAGGCTTCAAAGTCATCTAATCGATCGGTTCACATCATATCATGTCCATTCCAGAGTGAGCTCCATCAAGGAGGCATCACTTTGTGGGGAGTGGTCCATACACGCTACACCACATCCGCAAAGTCACTTGGCTGAAATACGTACAGATTAAAACAAAACAAAACAAAACACAACAAACCTAAAACGTGAACAGATAGACTAGGAAAGACAGGGAAAGAGGGTTTTACGGACAAGACGTAAGGGATGTCTGACCCGTATGTATTAATACGCTTGATTGACCTTCACTGCGAACGTGGTCAGCCTCACTGTTAACTGTTCACGACTCCCAAGTGCCCCCCCAAAAAACAAACAAACAAACAAACAAACAAACAAAACAAACAAAAACCTAGACTTACGTAAAAAAAAAAACTGACACCAAAAAAATGATGCAGCTCAAACCATCTCCATAGAGATCAGATATGTCAGCGATCACAATCGCCAAACGCTTTCCATAACAATTCCCCAGTTTAAACGGTTAAATTAACGTCCCTTCATTTCATGATCGAAAGGACAGAACAGTCATCTGTTCAACGTTCAAATGCGTCTAGGACTCGGCATAAGGAGCACGGAGCCCCTACCCTCTCCGTCCGCCGCCTTCATCCCCCCCATCCCCCCCCCCCCCCCCCCCCCCCCCCCACACCACCCAACTGAATCCGGTACCATGAACTTCTGGATGGACGGAGAGGGTTTTCAACTCAAGAAGAATCTCCAGGAATGGTTTCAAAACTCACGATTCAGCTCTCTGTGTCAGACCAATTGACATAGGCTAGAACACAAAGGCTACATCAAAATGTTGTGATGCTCTGCATAGTTATGCGGGGATTGTTTTCAGTTTTGACAAGCTCCTAGCATAACATTATCAGTCTCCCAAAATCCCCCGAAGTCGGAGTGTGGCTGCCCACGTGGCGGGGTAATCAGAAACGGTCACACACGTACATCCCTAGCTGATGCATTTGTACCATAGTGTCCAAGTACTTTGGCTGTTCGGATGATTCCTGCAGCCTTTTGGCCAGGGTACGACGACGACAACAGCAACAGCAACAATAACGACAATAACAAGAAGAAGCTCTGTTAGCGGAAAGCTCTAACCATCTCATTGAGGGCCACTGCAAGTTCACACAGCTATCCTGCCGATATTTCAGTCGGCTGTCTCTGTGTGGAGTGCTGTTAAGGAATCGTTATTGCCTAAGGATTAAAAGTCACTGTTCGCTTCCTCCCATCTATCAGGCCAGAGAGACCAGAGAGGCCCAGCATGCCACAGAAAAGTCTGTCGCCCACATACACTTATGAAAGCATGCAGGCACGCACGCAGGCGCTGGCGCACGTACGCACGCACGCACGCACGCACGCACGCACGCACACACACACACACACACACACACACACACACACACACACACACACTTTTTCTTAAAAAAAAAAAAAAAAAAAAATGAAGTGGATTTCGAAGATGGGTGGCATCTCCTGTTCAGGATGAGATTTAGCAGACACCCGATCTCCGATAATAAAGCCAAGCTCATCAGGCTTTGATCGATGAATACCACTAATTATCATTTTCTCTCTCTCTCTCTCTCTCTCTCTCTCTCTCTCTCTCTCTCTCTCTCTCTCCCCTCCTTCCGCCCCCCATTACGAGACAACTGTTTTCTGTGTATTTAACAACACAAGGTAGTAGTAACCCTGCAGGCGCATTGCGATCCGGACAAAAGCCATACAGCGCCCTTACCGTGACGTCAATAATCAACCCATCAGTGCTATCGACAAATAAATCAAGGGCACACACACACACACACAACAAGCATGAGTGTAATTAGTAGACCCCCTCCTCCCCCCCTTTCCCCTGTGCTTCGGAAAATCCTCCATCCCCCCACCCCCACCCCCCCCCCCCCCCGCTCCCATCCAACACAACAACAAAAACACACACACACCAATCGATCCCAGCTCTACTCGGCCACACAGCTGCCTACCTTCTGGTTGACAGTCCACCGACCAGGAACGACAGGAAGTCGACAGCAGACGACCTGATCATGGTCCTTCCACCCCCCTCTCCCCTCCTTCCCGCTACTACTTCTTCCCACCCTCCCTCCCCCCCCCCCCCCCCCCCCCCTATCTGCCCCCACTCCCGCTACCCCCAGCGCCGCTGACAGTGTTGTGGTGATCATCTTTTTGTGCAAAGGTAGGCTGCAAATGAAGCACCTGCAAGTGGAAGTGAAAGCAAAAGGAATGAAACTGGGAGCTACCGGACCCGCAAAAACGAATGGATCAAACAGACGACAATACAGTAGCGATGCGATTCGACCTTTTGGGCTGCTACACATAAGCACGCGTGACAATATCTGCCCCCCCAAAAAAACAAACAAACAAACAAACAAACAAACACAAACAAAAAGAAAGGGATCTGCAAGTTTTCGAGTTCAGGTGTTCACAGGTTTTTTTTTTTTTTTTTTTTTTTGATTACTGCACCCACCCTTGTCAACCGTAAAGAGGTATTACAGGGCTGTCAAAACTTGTAAGGAAGAAAAGGAACGTCCTGAAAAAAGTCAGATCCTGAAAAAAAAAAAGTCAAACAACAAAACAACTGATGACACGGTAGCCAAACAATTGGCATTCTTATGGCGGAAAAGACCAGCCTCGCGCTGACAGAGGCATCCACTCCCCTTCATTCACTTAGCCCAGATTTTGAAAATCAGAAAAGAAAATCAACGAAACATCTGAATGTTAAGGGGGGGGGGGGGGGGGGGGGGGAGAAAAAAGAAAAGCCAAGGGGGGGGGGGGGGGGGGGGCTAACAGATACGGCTGAAGGGATGGCTGGTGTCCACTCTGTCTGAACAGTGTGTACAATCTTCTTCACAAATTCACTGATATGATATCAAAAAGGAAAGCCTGAATGCCAAAGACCATGGCAAGAAGTTAGTGGGAAAACAGTTTCCAGAACATATACAGGAAAATAGTCCACAAAGGCAGAGACAAAAACCCAGTGGACAACAGTACACAAAAAAAAAATGCCGAGTGGAAACCCAGTTACAGAAAGGAGGAAGGTTAGTATCACAGAACTTCTAACAATGCGGAGGAACTATTATACTGAAAGATGCCGCTCCACGGAGACTTGTTCAAAAAGAAAAAAAAAGCAAGCTACCGCTCTACCGGTCAGACGCTTGTTCCTTTCTTATCGGAACCCACTGCCTAAACGGGCAGAACGCGTTTTGTTTACATACTGAGACTCCTTCCACACACAGTGGTACCTTTGAAACGATGAGGAGCCTCCCTGGTGTATGCCATGCGAGAAGCCACTCGCAATGAAAACATCTTACAGGGCGTTGATATTT
>JADBJO010000915.1:114668-127168 GCA_016801955.1 Conus betulinus | reverse complement strand
CAATGGGCCAGAGGTCTTCACAATGGGCCAGAGGTCATCGCCAGGGCCAGAGGTCATCGCCAATGGGTCAGAGGTGGTGAAAACATGGGTTCCGTGGTGGGTGGGAGTGGTATCGGCCGTTTAAAAAATCGTCACTGACAACAGTGTTCCCACATGCCGGACTTTCAGCTTCATTGGTTTTCCGCCCCGCTGGTACCATTGCTCCCCTCTCTCTGTCTCTCTCTCTCTCTCTCTCTCTCTCTCTTTCTCACACACTCTCTCACACACACACACACACACACACACACACACACACACACACCATCATCAGCACCACCACCACCACAACAACAACAACCACTGCCACATTACACCACACCACCCACACACTAATGTATTCATTACAGTCCACACAATCGCATATGTATTGTCTAATTAAATAGTGCGTACAGAATAACTCTCTCGAACTTCATCATGGGATTCTAATTTTGAAGTGTCACAGACGCACACAGAGAGAGAGAGAGAGAGAGAGAGAGAGAGAGAGAGAGAGAGAGAGAGAGAGAGAGAGAGAAGCGTAGAGACACACACACACACACACACACACACACACACACACACACACACACACACACACACACACACACACCGCTACTGAAGAGGAACCAGATTAATACCATTCTTGAAAGTAAAAAAAAAAAAAAAAAAATCATTGAAAAAAAAAGGCCAACCAAAAGCCTCTTCGTCCTAGATCTAACAACCTCAGTACGTACATTTTCCGTAAAAAGATACGGAATACATTTTTTTTTTTTTTTTTTTTTTTTTAACTCGAACAATGGCATTTTAAAAAAAAAACACACAAAAAAAAACCCACCCCATAGTCCTTCCACATACATAGGATCCCAAGTGCCTGCGCCGAGTCTCGTGCTTGCCGACATAACGGGACCAAGCTTTGACGTCAGCACTGACACACGAGCTGTCTCGTACAGCCTCTTTGACAGGACTAAAGACGTCATTTCTCTAAAACGGTGCCTCTATATTTAACAAGACCTATCTGTTACTTACTTCCCAGTACAGCTCTTTTCTTTCTCTCGTTCTTTCGTGTGTGTTTTTTTTTCTTCCCTCCAAGTATTGTTGTGAACAGCCTGAGCCTGAAAAAAAAAAAAAAAAAAAAAAACAACAAAAAAAAAAACCTGTACTGGTAGTAGAATGATGTTCAAGGTCATTTGTGTGTGCGAGAGAGGAGAGAGAGAGAGAGATCCGCAGCAATGCCAAAGAAAACAAACAAAAAAACACACCATACATACCCAGTCAGTGCATGCCCCACGCGCGCGGGCACACGCACTCACACACGTCTGCCTCAAAGACACTTAAATGCATGCATGCATGCTGCTCTCTCTCTTCTCCTCTCTCTTCTCTCTCTTCGTGACACAGACAGTCGCACCTGTATATACACACACACACACGAGAGAGAGAGAGAGAGACGAGAGAGAGAGAGAGAGAGAGAGAGAGAGAGTGGAGAGATGAAGACGAGAGGGAGAGAGATGGAGGTGGGGGGGGTGGTGGGGGGGGGGGGGGGGCGTTTTGTAAACAGCATGAAACTGAGTCCATTCTCTTATCCTCACCGCCATCATCCTCATCCCCTTGCCCTCAAAGTGAAAAGTAGAATTAACACACACACACACACACACACACACACACACACACACACACACACACACACACAGGCTGTTTCACGCGCGTCTGTGTGTGTGTGAATGTGTATGCACGTGCGTGTGTATGTACGTGCGTGGGTATGTACGTGCGCGCGCGCGCGCGCGCGTATGTGTGTGTGTGTGTTGGTGTGTGTGTATGTGTGTGTGTCGGTAGCAGCGCGATTCTCTCTGCTCGTTAGTGGCTCCTGCACACACAGAGACAAAAGCAGCTGGTAGTTCCTGCTTGCCTGCCTGCCTGCCTACCCGCTGCGGCAGGCCTGTGCTGACGGCAAAGGAAATAAAGGAGTCCTACGCAGTAAGGTCACCCAGGCCTAGAGGAGGAGCAGAAGACACTTGAAGAAGCAAGTCCTCCTCCCCACACTGTGTTGGTCGGTACCTGAAGGAGTCTGAACGATTGTCTGCTGCTGATGCTGCTGCTGCGCGCGAGCATATATTGGAGGGGGGGGGGGGGGGGGGGGGGTGTCTCGATGGAGATACCAGTCAGGTTGCCTGCTTGCTGCAGCTGCTGCTGCTGCTGTTGCTGGTGGTGGTGTGGTGCTGTACTATGCGAGGGAAAAGGTTCGCTCTTCTGTCATGCTCTCCAAGCGTTTTTGACTGTGGGGGAAAATGATCGATACTGCGGGAAGAAAGGGAAGAAGAGACGGAGGGAAAGAGCGAAGAGAGAGAGAAGATTCAGAGAGAGACAGAGAGAGAGAGAGGAGAGAGAGAGAGAGAGAGAGGAGCACAGAGAGAGAGAGAGACAGAGACAGAGAGACAGGACAGAGCACACACAGAGAGAGATAGAGAGAGAGAGAGAGAGAGAGAGAGTGTAGTCACAGACAGACAGACAGACAGACAGAGAGAGAGAGGACGAGGGCGCGAGTCAGACTATGCGAGCGAGAGAGAGAGAGAGAGAGAGGAGAGAGAGAGAGAGAGAGAGAGAGAGAGAGAGAGAGAGAGAGAGAGAGAACAAAGAGAGACAGAGAGAGATAGAGACTGACAGAGAGAGGACGAGGGGGCGAAGACAGACTATGTGTGTGTGTGTGTGTTTGGTGTGTGTGTGTGTGGTGTGTGTGTGTGTGTGTTGTATATGTGTGTGTGTGTGCATGCGTGCGTGCGTGGCGTGTGTGCGTGCGTGCGTGAGTGTGTGTGCGTGCGTGCGTGCGTGCGTGTGTGCGTGCGTGCGTGAGTGTGTGTGCGTATGTGTGTGTGTGTGTGTGTGTATGTTGTGTGTGTGTGTGTGTGTGTGTGTGTGTGTGTGTGAGCGCGTGCCGTACGTGTGTGCGTGCGTGCGAGCAACAGCGAGAGAGAGAGAGAGAGAGAGAGAGAGAGAGAGAGAGAGAGAGAGAGAGAAAGAGAGAGAGAGAGAGAGACTTGACACTTGACGCGCGTTAACGCCGCGCCATTTATTGTGGGGCCAAAGGTCCATTCACAAAGAGTTCGCAGCGTCAGTTTCAATTTTATAGAACAAAATAAACCATTCTACAAACGCAAGACAAAATATACAATAAATATTCTATTAACTCCAGTGTCAACCATCTATCAGTTTAATCAAAGCATCTGTTCATTTCGACCAAACTAATATGTCAACATATAATTCTGTATATATATACACATACATGATCTGATTTGGATTTCTCTGCCATCTTGAAACAGGTTAGTACATTTCCTATTTTCCGAGAGAGATTCAGAGACATACAAATACAGCACAGAGAGAGAGAGAGAGAGAGATGAGGAGAGAGAGAGGAGAGAGAGAGAGAGGAGAGAGAACACCTCCACCCTCACACAAAAATGCTATATTTTCCATGTTTCCATTATGACCTGATGGTAAGTAAACGAGATTCTCTCCCTGTCCCTCTTCCTCCCCTCTGATGAACACCCCCCCCCCCCCCCCCCCCCCCCATTCTTCTCCCATAGTGTTGGCACAACCGAAATCACCTTTAACACCACATCAAATGCACAGCCGGTCAGACCCGCAAACAACAATCGGACTGGCCACTTCATCGGACCATCCCCCCCCCCCCGCCTCGCCCCTCCCCCGCTCCCTCCCCATCCAACGTCAACCTGATCTGGTCGGCGCAGTGTTCGTTGACATCACGTTAACCAAAAATTAATTATCAACGCTCAAATCCCAGTCGTCAGTATCCGCGAGACAATCTCGATCGTTAACGCAAAACAGGTGCATCCAGTTGTCCTCTCCCCCCCCCCCCCCCCCCCTTCCCCCCCCCACACACGTACGCCCGGGCAGCTTTGTGAGAACTATTGATCCGCGCCCCCCCCACACACACACACACACACACACACACACACACACACAAGGTTGCATTCACTGCGTTATGCACCTTGAATCGTTTCTGCAGTCAGTTTTAGTTAACCGTCCTCTTCCGTGCAACGGGCATGTCAGCTGTTGCCCCGATCAATGGACAACGAATCTCCGCACACAGAATTTGAACCAATCAGAAGAAGTTCCGATTTACTTCGTACTAAGAAAAAAAAAAGTGGTACCCGAAGTTTTATCTTTTTCGTTTGGTCTGTGGTTCTTAAAGGTAAATTTTCATTTTGTTTGGATCAAGGTTACCGTATTATGAACGGAAGAAAACTACTAACTCGGAGATTGTTTTTTTTTTTTTTTTTTTTTTTTTTCAGATATCTTTTTTCATCTCTCAAGGTATGTCATGTCTTCAGAGCTCTTTCAACTAGGGGGCCTATGTTACGGCTAGTTCTCTCTCTCTCTCTCTCTCTCTCTCTCTCTCTCTCTCTCTCTCTATATCTATATCTTCTTCCCCTCCCTCCCCCCACACGCGCATTCATACATTTCTTCAAACGATTTATTTCCCCCTTCACAGACTGCCCTTTTGAGAGACTCTTCATACCTGCATGGGGATCTACTCGACTTTAGATTGTTTCCCTTTTGCTTATATATATGGAAGTGTTTCTCAACAGCAGGTTACCAGAGTGCAGTAGCACGCCTGACGAGCTCTTCACCCCAGCGAAACAGCTGTGCTTGCTGGTCCTGCTAACCTCTTCTTTGAGAAAAAGTAAACTTGAACAATTGTTGTTATGAATACTTATATAGCGCCTATCCTCGGCTAGAGACAAAGCTCTAAGCGCTTTACAATCCACACTCGTTTACACAACGGGCTGCCTACCTGGGTAGTGCCGACTGAAGACCTGCCAGCTGGCGCTTCATTCAATCATTTTCCGTGTCATCCAGTCAAAATCATTCAATATCGTTTATTCAGTTTCCTTACTTTCTCCCATTTTTTCCATTTTCCACACAGGGTGTGCATGCTATGTGTCACGTGTCATCCATACCAACGGCCAAACAGGCCTTCTCTTCCGAAAGTTGGTGATGGGATTTTACGTGTGTGCAAGACGTCATGCGTGCGTTCACACACCGAACCTCGGTTTATAGTCTCATTCGAAGGACTGTATGGGAAATGGAGTCAGAACCAATGTTAACTCCGTGGGAAAAAATCCCCCTGTACCGAAACGGCTCGGCAGAGATCTGAACCCGCAACTCCAGGATCACCAAGATTAAGAGTCCGGCGCTCTACCACTGAGCTATTCTGGCCTCCACAATGCGTTTACTGGATATGGTTACTTCTCGAGCACATTTCAAACTGATGATCCTGTTTGAAGTTCTCTCTCTCCCCCACCCCCTTCACTGACAACCCATTTTTTTTTTTTTTTTTTTTTTTTTTTTTTTGCTTTGAGACACTCTTCCTGTATGCAGAAGGACCTACTCGATTTTCAGAGTTTCAGTTGTGCTAATGTGGAAGCGTACATCACCAGCAGGTGACCGGGATCCAGCAGCAATACTGCTGACCTCCCCTTTAAACTAACAATACAAAGCACTCAATTGAGAAGGATTATTACTTGCGATGCCCCCCTCCCCCAAACGCACATCTCTCTCTCTCTCTCTCTCTCTCTCTCTCTCTCTCTCTCTCTCTCTCCTCTCTCTCTCTCTCTCTCTGTGTGTGTGTGTGTGTGTGTGTGTGTGTGTGTGTGTGTGTGTGTGTGTGTGTGCTATGACGGATTTTAATGATTTGTCCACTCCCTATCTAGAAATAAAAGGCATCTTGACTAGTCTGTCCATATGTCTGTCTGTCTGTGCGTGTGCACGAACGCATGCGTGCATACGTGTGTGTGTGTGTGTGTGTGTGTGTGTGTGTGTGTGTGTGTGTGTGTGTGTGTGTGTGTGTGTGTGTGTGTGTGTGTGTGTGTGTGTGAGAGAGAGAGAGAGAGAGTGAGAGAGAGAGAGAGTGAGGAGAGGAGGGAGGGAGGGAGGAGAGAGAGAGAGAGAGAGAGAGAGAGAGAGAGACAGACAGACAGACAGACAGACCGACATAGAGAGAAAAACAGAGAGAGAGAGAGAGACAGAGAGAACTGAGAGAGAGAGAGAGAGAGAGAGAGAGAGAGAGAGAGAGAGAAAAACAGAGAGAGAGAGAGAGAGAGAGTGAGTGAGTGCGCGATTCGTCCAGCAGTGTTAACTTTCTTGCCATCGGCCTATGTTTGTGATGTCAGGTTTACCTGCTGCAGAATTTGTCGTAAGTAATGCTTCAGCCTGGAAAAGGCTCAAGGTTTTAAAAGGAAGCCCCGTGTAAAGACAGCTGACCGGCCGTTTGCAGCTATTGGGTTGTGCCCCGACAGGTTGGTTCATAGTACTGGACAGGTCATCCCGCCTTGGTGCTGCTGCAAGCTGTGGTCATTAGGCTGCAAAAAGAATGACAGCACCAAAGGGAAAGCTACGATACGCGGTTCTTTCTAAATGAAATATGTCCTACCTCTTGATGACGAACGTAACGGAAATAGAGATGAACTTAAAGCGCATCCTTGTATTATGCGTCTCGGGCAAACAAAACAATGTGAATTTTGTTTCTGTACACACGTGTACCAATAAAAAAAAAAATTTAGTGTGATGACGTAATGCTGTCTAAGAGATTACTGGTATTCTGAACGAGTCTTCAATACAGGTGACAACCTTTTTTTTTTCATAACAACAGAACGACACGGGAGCTGAATCCACCCGGGTAATTCTAACTTGTGACATGATATTGTACCTCACTGTACTGTCTGACGTGCCGTGCCATTTTCTGCATCATGTACTGTATGTATTGCATAACATCATCGTCACATCAGTTTCCTCTGTGTGTTAAGAAAAAAAAAAAACCGGGTTGCTCTAGGACGGAAGGGGAAGAGGATCAGGGGGATAGAGAGGGAGGGAGAGTTGTGAAATTCGGACCGTTCTCATCGTGGAGAGCGCGCCACCACAGTACAGCGCCACCCACATTTCTTTTCATTAATTTTCCACCTATATACATCTTTGTTTTCCCACGAAAGCGGATTTTCCCCAACATAATTTTACCAGATACTGCTCTCTTGTTGCCGTGAGTTCGTTTACGCTGCGCAAAGCAACTGGTTCATCATCTTAGTGGAAAAACTTTAGTTGTTTCTTCCTCGATGACTTCATATTGTGCCTTGTCATCAGCTGCGGTGACCAGAGGTCAAGGGGAGATGACCAGCGTACTTCAATCAGCATCTGAAGAGTCGCGTCCCTCGGTGGTCGCCTGCAGACTGTCCGCCGTCACCTTTCTGACCCCGACAGCACGCGCGTGGCTTCCTCTAACAAGCACAGGGGTGTTCTTGCCAAGGGAAGTGACGGAAGTTTGGGGGGGAAACCCTGTCAGTTCCTTGTTGGCGGCCTTCAACATTTCAGAAGGGATGGGAGGGGGGGGACGGGGAGAGAGAGAGAGAGAGAGAGAGAGAGAGAAGAAGAAGAAGAAGAAAAGAAGAAGAAGAAGAAGCAGAGAGAGAGAGAGAGAGGAGAGAGAGAGAGAGAGAGAGAGAGAGACAGACAGACAGACAGACAGACAGACAGACAGGCAGAGAGACAGAGAGACAGAGAGAGAGAGAGAGAGTCAGAGGGACAGATAAGGAGACAGACACAGAGAGAGACAGAGACAGAGAGAAGAAGAAGAAGAAGAGAAAGTGAGAAAGAGAACCAACCAGTCAGCCAGCCAGGACAGCCAGACAGACGGACACGGGGACACGGGAGAAACGAGAGAGAGAGAGAGAGAGAGAGAGAGAGAGAGAGAGAGAGAGAGAGAGAGAAGGGAGGAAGAGAGGGAAGGAGGGCAAGAGGGAGGGAGAAGAGTGGAGGAGAAGATTACTGCGCAACAAGCCTACAGATTTTGAACATCTTCCTGATTTTCGCATCACACAGGCTTTGTTGCCGGTCCAAAAAGTCTGCCAATTTTTCGAGGATTAAGAGAAGAAGAAGAAGAAGAAGAAGAAGTAGAAGAAGGAGAAGACGAAGAAGAAGGAGGAGGAGAGGAGGAGGAGGAGAAGGAATGGGAAGATACGAACAAGAACAAGAAGATGATAATGATGACGATGATAATGATGACAATGATGATGACGATGATGATGACGTTGATGATGATAATGATGATGATGATGACGAGGAGGAGGAGGAGGAGAAAGAGGAGAAGGAGGAGGAGGAGGAGGAGGAGGAAGAAAAAGTAGAGGAAGAAGAGAAAGAAGAAAAACGAAGAGTTTATACTTTTTATGATTATAAATCAACCGACAATACAGGACTTTGGGAAGCATTTAAACCCACGCAGGAAAAAAAAAGAGAGGTCACACCTCCTGAAAAAGGTCACATCCTGGGGAAAAAAAAACATGTTGCATCCAATAAAAAAAAAAATTACATCCCGCAATACGAAAAACAAGGAAACTAACGGAGGACAGGGGAGCTAAACCACGGACACCCGTAAGGCGGATAACTCCAGGCCGTGGAGACAGCGCCTGCTGTTCTTCGTGAAGAGGATGAATTAAAAGATGAAATACAGGAGTGTAGGACAGAACGGCGAAGAGGGCAGAGAAAGAAATGGAAGTAGAACGTTTGAATGTGATATCTCTCTCTCTCTCTCTCTCTCTCTCTCTCTCTCTCTCTCTCTCTCTCTCTCTCTCTCTCTCCATACACACATATTGCGAGAACTGGACTTTTGAACTATAAATGCACGTATGTATATCTGTCTCTCTCTCTTTATCAATCTGTGTGTGTGTGTGTGTGTGTGTGTGTGTGTGTGTGTGTGTGTGTGTGTGCGTGCGTGCGTGCGTGCGTTTGTGTGCGTGTGTGTGTGTGTGTGTGTGTGTGTGTGTGTGTGTGTGTGTGTGTGTGTGGAAGTGTGCGAGAGAGAGAGAGAGAGAGAGAGAGGGGGGGGGAGGGTAAGACAGAATCAAATATTATCAAGATAATGACATAAGAGCAAAAGTAAAAGTTATTAGACCGCAAAACGTACGGAACAAACAAGTTACGAAGAAACAACGCGCGCTTCTATCTACTGGAACTCTTCAGGCAGAACAAACGACATCCAAACCATTAACCCTGATCACTGACATAGACTTGGAGAGGAAATCGAAACTAAGGTCAGCACCAGAGCACAGCATGAAGAGCCACACAAGTTGAAAACCGTTGTGTAATGATGATGGTTGACGACAATCTGCAGCCCTCTACTCTTTAAGCCACAAAAGCTGAAGACTGCTGTGTCTTGATGATGCTTGATGACAATCTGCAACCCTCTACTCTTTAAGCCACACAAGCTGAAGACACTCCTGTTCAATGATGGCTGATGGCAGTCTTCAACCCTGTACTCTGGCTGCAGCCAACACGGCGTGACAGGGACCGATCGCATTCTCCACTTCATCATCAGTCAGCTCAGAGAAGAAGAATCAGAGAGAGAGAAGGCGGCTGTGTCAGATGGAAATCGTGAGGGATCGGGCCACGGCCGGAAACGACAAACTGTACAGACTTCGCTCATGGACGATCTGGAAAGTGGAATTCCAACCGTGGAAATAAGGTGTTGACCGCAAGCTATAACAGAGCATCTGACCTACTGATTATATCCACGATGAACAGGTGCGCCCAACCATGAAGCAGCACATAGGATCACACGAAGATCTGAAAAAAAAAAAACCCCCCGCCTAGTTTGGTACTGCCATGTAACGCGAGCCAATGGCTGTGCAAAAACAGTCTTCCCAGGAACTATCGAGGGAGGGAGATGGAGGGGGAGAAAATAGATAAATAAATGAATACAAACGAAATAAATAAATAAATGAATAACAAAAAAAACAAACAAACAACACACAAAAAAAAAAAAACGAAATAAATAAGTGAATAAATAAATAAGAAGGAAATAAATAAATGAATAAATAAATGAAAACGAATGAAGACAACATTGCAGAATGGATTATGAAAGTCTTCTTCTTCTTTTTTCTTCTTTCTTCTTCTTCTTCTTCTTTTTCTGCGTACGCAGGCTGATACTCCTGCGGACACCCCCTGTATAGGGAGTGGATTTTTGTGTGTATGACCGTTTTTTTTCTATCCCGCCATTAAGGCAGCCATACTCCAACTTCGGGGAAGGTACATGCTATGTGTAAACGTGTCATCCATACCAACGGCCAAACTGGCCTTCTCTTCCAAAAGTTGGTGGTGGATTTTACGTGTGTGCAAGATGTTATGCGTGCGTTCACACATGGAACCTCGGTTTATAGTCTCATTCGAAGGACTGTATGGAAAATGGAGTCCGAGCCAATGTTAACTCCGATGGTAAAATTCCCCTGTACCGAAACGGCTCGGCGGAGATTCGAACCCGCAAACCCCAAGATTACGAAAGCATTGACACGACGAACAGAGGTGGAGCAGCCTGGTAATCCGTTACTCAGCGCGGCTGTCCAGAGAGTGAAAGGTGAAGCGGAGAGCAGACTAACGGCTGTGGTTCACAGGTCACAGGCTCTAGACAACAGAGAAATACGATCTACATCCGATCTTACCACTTACATTCTCTCTCTCTCTCTCTCTCTCTCTCTCTCTCTCTCTCTGTTCTATTTTCCTCTCATTCTTTGTCTCTCATTCTGTCTCTCTGTGTCTGTGTCTGTCTTACCACGAGTTTGTATTCAAGTGTATCCTTGCTATATATATATATATTTTTTTTTTTTTAGTTGCATAAATGGTGCAATCATCTTCAAAGTGGCCACAGGAAGACGGACTACGTATTGGACATCTTAATATAAACCATATACAAAACAAGTTACATGAGGTTCCCTTCCATATATTTGGCTTCACTGAATCAAGACTTTCAGATAATGTCCCTGATGCCGCTGTTTTAATCTCTGGCTACAATATTGTACGCAGAGATCCCACCGAATCAAAATCTACAGGCATATTACTTTACGTTCATGAAACATTAAATGCCCAACGTTTGTATGATCTTGAAAGTTTTGGAATTGAAGCAGTTTGGTTAGTAATCAAGTTAAAGAGAACAAAACCCATCAAAATAGGATTTGTGTATCGAAACCCAGCCGAAAATGCTGGTTGGATGGACAAGTTTACAGCCATGATGGATGCAGCGTCGCTTGATGCCACAGAATTAATACTTTTAGGTGATTTCAACATTGATCTATTGAAGGGCCAAACATCATGGTCAGATAGGACTACCTCATACAACTTATCTCAAATTATAGACATGCCAACAACCAGAGTAACACTCACTAGCACAACATTAATTGACCACATCTACCTTTCTGAACCACAAAAAAACGTCATAGAAATGTGTGTGCCTTTGAATGGATGCAGCGACCACTTTCCAGTATGCATTACGTGGAAAAGAAGTGGAATCAAAATTCCTAAAACTGGCCACAAACACATCACTTACAGATCTTTTGGACACTTCCACGAAGATACCTTTCTTACTGACCTCACGAATTCCCCCTTTATTAATGTTTATAATTACACTGATCCAGAGAAAGCGCTAGAGTACTGGCTACACACGTTTAATTCTGTTTATGACAAGCATGCGCCATTCAAAACGCGTCGAGTTAAACATAGTGCACAACCAAAGTGGATGACTGATGAAATACAAGCTGCTTGTTTCTTACGCGACGATCTCCTTGAAGCAGAAGGGAAGTCGTCGGATGGATTCAAAAGGCAACGTAATAAAGTCAACTCACTCAAACGGACAGCAAAAATGAATTTTTTTCGTGAACTTGTAGCCAACAAACAAAATTCGAAGTCCATATGGCAAGCAATAAATGAACTTACGTAAAAACTTCACAGTCAAAGACAAGTCAAGTCACAAGACAAGTCCCATTACCACATAACACCAAAATGAACTCAACCAACACTTTACAACAGTTGCAGAACACATTGTCAAAGAAAAGAATACTGACTCAAATGAATTACAACAATTAAAAAAATTTTGTAATGCTAAGAACATTCGTTCAGCAACACCTGTTCCGCCTACAGTTTAGTGATGTTTACCAAGCTTTATGCCAATTAAAGCAGAGGAAGCCGCGGACTGGACGGGATTGATGGAAAAAAAAAAACTGAAACTATCAGCACCTGTTATATGTGAAACTCTTACCTATATTTACAATTTATGCATTGATAAATGTCACTTTCCCGCTCAGTTCAAAGTTGCTAAAGTAATACCCATTTTCAAATCTGGAGACAAATCTGAGCCATCGAACTACAGACCAATATCCATTTTGCCAGTTCTGTCCAAGCCCTTGGAAAAAACACATAAATAAACATCTTTGCCACCATTTTGATTCCTCCAACCTACTAAATAAAAATCAATCAGGATTCAGGAAAAATCATTCTTGTCATACAGCGCTTACAAACCTAGTAGATCAATGGCTAGCCAGTGTTAATGAGAATAAATATTGTGGAGCACTGTTTGTTGATTTTGCAAAGGCTTTTGATGTAATTAACCACAAACTGTTATGCAGGAAGCTTTTATCATATGGTGTAACAGGAAATACCTT
>JADBJO010000915.1:107168-109668 GCA_016801955.1 Conus betulinus | reverse complement strand
ATTCAACACGGCAAGAAGTTTTCCTCTCATGGTGACCTCAATTTCGATGTCCACTCTACGTCTGTGTGGTCTTGGTTTGGTTCCGTCGGGGTCACCGGTATCGGCGAGTCCATGGGGGCTCGTTGGTTGGACGGACGTGGTGGCGCCCTCCGGAGGGAGAACTCATTCACGACGGCTCCGAGACTAAGCAATTATTGTCGTCAGTAGGGGGCTTAGTAGGTAGTGTCCTGCGTATGTTGGATCAGAACAGGCGCCACTGAACACCACCAAAGTGACTCGGCAGCAGTGCAGTGTCTCCTCCGGTGGGTTGCCTCTTGACGACTTGGACATTGACTGCTCCCTGTGGATTGCCGGTGCCTGGGCTGCGGCGGGGCCGACCGGGTTGTGGCTGTGGACGGGGTGTCGAAATGAACGGCGTAGGTGCAATGCCCCAGAGGTGGCGCAGAGGTTGGGACAGCAAAAAAAAAAAAAAAAAAAAAAAAGAAGTTTTGTCAAATAGCAGGTCGTTTCAACTGTCTCCATCATCTATCTTTTCCAGTTAATTATGCGCCGATGACTCCGTTCACCGACCAGTGTCTGCTTCCTTCCGACTGGCACTGACCTAAACCACACAAAATGGGCTCAGCCATTAGGAAACACGCACATCACCAGAGAAGCGGGGGGGAGGGGGGGGGGGGGTGTTCAGGAAAAAAGGGAGAGGACGGAAGGGAAAAAGGCGGGGGGGGGGGGGGGGGGGGGGGGGGGGGGGGGGGGGGGGGGGGGGGGGGGGGGGGGGGTGCAGTCCCCATGCGTCATTCACCTCCTAAAGTGCGCCGACCGGGAACTGAACCCACGACCCTGTGTGACTGACAGCGTGGTGCCTGTGATCGCTCCTTACGGTCACCAAACCCACAATTCAACACGGTCAAACTCTGGTTACACATTTCGTAGGGGTCGGAGGTGGCGAGGTTCGCACGCGACGCGCTCTTTAACAAGACTGAAGATGGACTTCAACCATGCCACCTGGCGAGGCGAGGGGGATGAGCAGTCAGTCACAGCCCTACCCGGTCCTCTTTCTGGTAGCGGGACGGGTGAACGTGGCCTTCCCGGTGTTTTTCCAAGCTATACTCACTACCATGCCAAAAACCACCGCCCAGAGAAAAGTGCCTGACGGCGTTGCCTACACCAGCACTTCTTCCAAACTCCCGCAAGAATAACCTCCCTTTGAAGGACATCACTCTGCGAAATGTTAGGGTCGGATACGTTTTGACACTACACGTGCCCACTTGTGTGTATCTGGCATTTGCGTGTTTTTCTAGTTAAATTCACTTCGACGGGGGGGAAAAAATACAAGGGAGAGAAATCCTACTTGAAGGCGAGAGAGCAGTCTCTGGGGTGCTGCGTCGGGACGTATAACAATCCACAGAATTCAGTTTTAATCTCGTCTTCACCTGGCATACCCTTTTCCTTCGGATTTCACAACCGCCGAGAGTGTCTGTCTCTATCCGTTGTGTTTGTATGATTTGCTGCCATACAAATATGTGCGTTTCAATTTCAATATTTTTGTTGTAGCCCATACAACCGAAGGGGGAGGGGGGGGGGGGGTAGGGGAAGGGGGGAGGGGGGATACCAGGGCCGTCACCTCGTTCAAAACGAGTCCATACGTGTTGAAAAAAAGAAGAAAAACGACAATAAACCAGTTTAAAGACAGTCTTTTTTACCTTTTCACACAGGAAAGTTTTCCCGAAGCGAAGCTTTCGGCCTCCATTCCCGGACCTTCGTCAGCGCCGAATGTCTCGCTGAGTGACCGTTTGTTTTAAAACATACATAAAAAAAAAGGCTCTTAAACTAGACCCCCCCCCCCCCCCCCCCAACTAAATTTCTTCCCTCCCAAGTGTTAGATCAAATGAAAATTATTTGGGGCCTGCAGGTGGAGTATTGTTCGTGTTTGAAGGTATGCATGTCTATTCGAACGTATGTGTGTATGTATGTATGTATGTATGTATGTATGTATGTATGTATGTATGTATGCATGTATGCATGTAAGTATGTATGTATGACAATATGTGTGTATATGTATGAATGTAAGAAAGCGTGTGTTTATGTATGCGTGTATGCATGCATGTATGTATGTATGTATGTATGTACTTACGTATGTATGTATGTATGTATGTATGTATGTATGTATGTATGTATGTATGTATGTACGTACGTACGTACGTACGTACGTATATGTATGTATGTATGTATGCATATATGTTTGTATGCATGGATTTATTTCCTTAGAAATTTTCGTAAGAACCATTTCCAAGAATGTCAGCCTCTTTGTTTATCGCTTTCATGATGCTCAAGACTACAGCGAGATGACTATCATTGTCACCGGGTCTCCGATTCCTGGGTTGCCCACCTTATGAATGCAAATCACTGGCCAAGAGAACGCCAGGGGATCTCTGTCATGATTGACTCCAAATGGGCGTGGGCAAGAAGACATCTGGTGGACTGCTCAATGCTGTTATTGTGA
>JADBJO010000915.1:94668-102168 GCA_016801955.1 Conus betulinus | reverse complement strand
GTCAGCAGCATCTGTTTGGAGTTATGGACGTGTAATCAATTTCATCATGGGAGAAAGATGTATCCTACTTGTTGGTTATTTACGGTTTACTATTCCTTGCCTCATTCAAGAGTTCCTTTCAAAACGAACTAGTTTATTTCCCCTAGTGAGGAAAGAAGGGACAAATTCTAAAAGCAGGAAACTAGCGTTGCTTTGCAAAGCAGACAGCCCCAAACTAAAAAAAAGTGAGGCATGTTGGTTTTTTTTTGTTTTTTTTTTTTGAAAGGAAACATTCTAAATCTAACATTGTGCATCTGATTTATTCGAGGGGAGTTATTTATCCTATCATTTTTTTTTTAGTTGCTTCACGGAATAGTCCAAATAGTCACGGTTCCTGTGATTACCCATGAGGAATGATGGAGGAAGTTTATGAACCCAGTCAAAATCTGCAGTGTCAACAGCGAAACTATTATCCTATAGCCAGCAGGAGATACAGAAGGAGGAAGAAAAAAAAAAAGGAAAACACCTCATCCTAGACTAGTCTTAAGATCCACGAAGGGAAGACCAAGATCCTCCGTCAATATAACAATATCAGATCCCGTCACAATGTACGTCAGGAAGCGCACTGGAGGAGAGGGAAGGCTTCAGACATGCAGCATCTCTGACTGACAGGAAAGGACAGATACAGGTGCGTCAACTAGGACCGGGCGAGGCAGGAGCGGCCCCGATGGTCACATCCCAAGTCGCCAAAACGAAAGTCAGGATTTTCGGACTCTAATGTTAGATCAGTATTCCTGAATGTGACGGAAACCTGGAAGACTACCCAAAGCCACCATCAGAAGGATAAAGACCTTTTCTTGAAAGCTGACAGAGAGGTGAATCCCAAAGCGTGCATAGGACAGAAACATCAGTGACGCCTAGCTCTGGGAGAGACGCCAGAGAGAGCTCTGAGGAAGAGAGAGAGATCAAAGACCTGCAGAGAGAGAGAGAGAGAGAGAGAGAGAGAGAGAGAGAGAGAGAGAGACAGAGAGAGAGAGAGAGAGAGAGAGAGGTAGAGAGAGGAGGAGAGAGAGAGTCAGAGAGAGGTACATTGGTCAAATGCTGGGTAAACCATCTATCAGCGTCTTAAGGTAAGTCTCCCGGAATCCCAGCGCGAAGATAAAGAGAGACTGCCTAAAGAACATCTGACACTGGGACCACGACCGGGGACATCCGCGAAATGGGCTGCAGCTCCATCTGGAACGGGCGGGAAACAGACGGCCTGGCACAGAATGGGTATAATAGATCCGACAGGCCGTTCCGAGCCCACACGCATGCAGCGACAATAATTCACATACTGATGATGACAGACGAGGAATAATCCCACTCACTCTCTGGCCCTGCATACTGACGATAACGGACGAGGGGAATAATCCCACCACCAACCCGCATCATACCAGCAGAGAGAGAGAGAGAGAGAGAGAGAGAGAGAGAGAGAGAGAGAGGAGAAGGCAAGAGCCGCAGATACATAGGAAGAGGTGGGGGGGAGGGGAGGGGGGGGGTGGGGGTGGGGGGGACGGCGACATACTGGCGTCAGTGCTCTAGCAGTTATTAGCGATACGTCAAATTACAGCGCCCTCTAAACACAGACACTGGAAACCTACTGCTCGGTTCGGTGCACTGCGACAGCCGTAAACATCACTCTCCTCATTGTTGTACCGGTGGGGGAGGGGGGGGGTGGGGGGGGGGGGTGGGGGGGGGGGGGGGGGGCTCTCTTCTGTGCCAGTTCATTTTTGGGTGATGCTGGACATGACGATACTCCGATACTCGCACACAGCGATGTTCTGCGATTAAACGCACCCACAGTTGTCACTGTCCTTTTGCCATCCATAAACTGCAATAAACTACGTTACGTCGGCAAAGTTCTTGACACGCAATGATGAAGGGGGTAGGAAACTGGCCAGTGGATTCACAAGTTCGTCTTCTGATGGTAATACGTTTGGGGCTCTGACGGGTGTGAACTTCGGCAGGACGGGCAGGGGCAAGCATTAGTTCGGTTGTAGCTTCCCCCCCAACACTAGAAATACACCAAAACATGCAAGAACATGGAAGCATCGAAAACAAAACGCAAGCACTCAATGGACGTGCAACCGCTGACCCTGGACACTACAAAGCGTTCAAGCAGAGAATGGGTGTTCACAAAAAAAGAAAAAGAACACTCTTTCAATGTCCTCACTATTAAATCAATATCTCCCCAGTAAGGTTTGACAACACCAGACCCAAATGACGCTATAAAGAAAGGTCACCTGTCTTGGCTGTGAAATATTTGCTTTCGATGCATTTGCATATCTTTCTTCATAAATCGACCAAGACATCGATCTGCACTTTGTTTCTGCTGAATTCGGTAAAAAATATATTATCTATTCACAATAATGTCAAGCAATATAAGATCCGCATCGTATTATCCCTTCCCTGTCCCTTATCCATGTCCCCACTCACTGTCCCTCATCCCAACACCATGTCCCTCATCCCAACACCATGTCCCTCACCCCAACACCATGTCCCTCATCCCAACACCATGTCCCTCTCCCAACCAACACCATGTCCATCACCCCAACACCATGTCCCTCATCCCCCAACACCATGTCCCTCACTCCAACACCATGTCCCTCATCCCAACACCATGTCCCTCACTCCAACACCATGTCCCTCACTCCCAACACTATGTCCCTCACCCAACACCATGTCCCTCATCCCAACACCATGTCCCTCATCCCAACACCATGTCCCTCATCCCCAACACCCCATGTGTCCCTCATCCCAACACCATGTCCCTCACCCCAACACCATGTCCCTCATCCCAACACTATGTCCCTCATCCCAACACCATGTCCCTCACCCCAACACCATGTCCCTCATCCCAACACTATGTCCCTCAACCCATCCCACACCTATGTCCCTCATCCCAACACCCTCATCCCATGTCCTCATCCCAACACCATGTCCCTCATCCCACACAATGTCCCTTACCCCAACACCATGTCCCTCATCCCAACACCATGTCCCTCACCTCAACACCATGTCCCTCACCCCAACACCATGTCCCTCAACACCCAACACCATGTCTCTCACCCCAACCACATGTCCTCCCTCACCCCAACACCATGTCCCTCATCACCCCAACACCGTGTCCCTCACCCCAACACCATGTCCCTCACCCCAACACCATGTCCCTCACCCCAACACCATGTCCCCTCACCCAACACCATGTCCCTAACCCCAACACCATGTCCCTCACCCCAACACTATGTCCCTCACCCCAACACCCATGTCCCTCATCCCAACACCATGTCCCTCACCCCAACACTATGTCCCTCACCCCAACACAATGTCCCTCACCCCAACACCATGTCCCTCATCCCAACACCCTCACCCCATGTCCCTCAACACCCAACACACCATGTCCCTCACCTCAACACCATGTCCCTCACCCCCAACACCATGTCCCTCACCCCAACACCATGTCCCTCAACAACACCATGTCCCTCACCCCAACACACATGTCCCTCATCCCAAACACCATGTCCCTCATCCAGTCCCTAAACCCCATGTCCCTCACCCCACACCATGTCCCTCACCCCCAACACTCCCTCACCCCAACACCATGTCCCTCACCCCAATACCATGTCCCTCATCCCAAACACCATGTCCCACTCACCCCAACACCATGTCCCTCACCCCAACACCATGTCCCTCATCCCAACACATGTCCCTCATCCATGTCCCTAACCCCACCACCATGCCCCTCACCCCAACACCATGTCCCTCACCCCAACACCATGTCCCTCACCCCAACACCATGTCCCTCACCCCAACACCATGTCCCTCACCCCAACACCATGTCCCTCACCCCAACACCATGTCCCCTCACCCCAACACCATGTCCCTCACACCCCCACCACCATGTCCCTCATCCCCAAACACCATGTCCCATCCTCAGTCCCTAACACCATGTCCCCTCACCCCAACACCCAGTCCCTCACCCCAACACCATGTCCCTCACCCCAACACCATGTCCCTCACCCAACAACACCATGTCCCCCACCCAACACCATGTCCTCACTCAGTCCCCAACACCATGTCCCTCACCCCCCAACACCATGTCCCTCACCCAGTCCCCCACCATGTCCCTCACCCATGTCCCAACACCATGTCCCTCACACCAGTCCCTCAAACACCATGTCCCTCACCCAGTCCCCCAACACCATGTCCCTCACTCCATGTCCCTCACCCCCAACACCATGTCCCTCACCCAGTCCCCAACACCATGTCCCTCACACCCAGTCCCCCCCACACCATGTCCCTCACCCTGTCCCCCAACACCATGTCCCTCACCAGTCAAACACCATGTCCCTCACCCCAACCCCAACACCACCATGTCCCTCAACACCATGTCCCCACCAGTCCCCACACCATGTCCCTCACCCAGTCCCCCAACACCATGTCCCTCACCATGTCCCCCAACACCATGTCCCTCACCCAGTCCCCCAACACCATGTCCTCCACTCAGTCCCCCAACACCATGTCCCTCACCCTGTCCCCCAACACCATGTCCCTCACTCTGCACCCCCACACCATGTCCCTCACCCAGTCCCCCCACACCATGTCCCTCACCCAGTCCCCCAACACCATGTCCCTCACTCAGTCCCCCAACACCATGTCCCTCACTCAGTCCCCCAACACCATGTCCCTCACTCTGTCCCCCAACACCATGTCCGACAGAAGCTCTGACAGTGTCAGCGCGCAGCATGAACCCACACACACACTCATGTCGTGACGTATTTCTCTTTTAACCCTCCCAGGTGCGCCTCGATCAGAAAGACACAGTGTAGCCACTGAGCAAAGATGGAGGAGTTTAAAAAAAAAGCGAAAGAGAGAGAGAGATGGCGCCTCGACAGAAAGACAGCGTAGGACGGGCTGAGCAAAGACAGTTTAACAAACACAGAGAGAGAGAGAGATCATGGACACACAGACAACTAGCAGACAGACAGACAGACAGAAAGAGCAGACAGCCACACACACAGAGATAGAGAGCGAATCAGGGATACAGGGAGAAAGAGACAGAAGTGAGACAAACAGAGCCAGCCAGAGAGAGAGAGAGAGAGAGAGAGAGAGAGATAGAGAGAGAGAGCAACAAGAGAGACAGCAAATGAAAAAGCAGACAGACAGTCAGACAGACACAAAGACAAAGGGAAAGAAGGATTAAAAGCAGAAACCGAAGGCAGGCGCAAAAGCAGAGTCTCACTCAGTGGCGTCCCCAGAGATGCAATGGGAATAATAAAAGAAAGAAAAACCCAACAACAATTCTGTGACCGGACAGCGCTGCGTCCATGGAGAGAGGGGTGCGAGCTTTGATGTCTGTCAGTCCACCAGTTCTTTATAATGGCGGCTACATCAGATGAGGTGTTGGGGGCCACAACCATACCATGCCTGGTTGATCATGTCAGGCAGCAAATTATTGCAATATAGCTCAAGGGACAGGGGGAAGGGGGGGGGGGGGGGCAGAGGGGGAGGGCAGATAGGTAGGGTGAGAAGGATAGCTCGCACTTTTTTTGTGTGTGGAGATGTGACGAACATAACTGTTTGCTTCTATTCCCACAGACCTTTTTCTTACTGCTTTTGTTCTCTCTCTCTCTCTCTCTCTCTCTCTCTCTCTCTCTCTCTCTGGATTTGGCAGTCAGACTTTCTGTCAAGTAAAATAACATGCTGATTTCTACATCAAACCCTATCCACACTGAAAGATACAAGAGAGAGAGAGAGAGAGAGAGAGAGAGAGAGAGAGCGAGAGAGAGAGAGAGAGACATCATGTGTGTGTGGTATGTGTGTGTGTGTGTGTGTGTGTGTGTGTGTGCATGTGTGTGCGTGCGCGTGCGCGCATTCTTTTTTCCGTAGGGCAATCCTCTGCCATCAACCACACATTTTTCATCTTCCTCGACTCTAAACATATAAAAGAAAAGGATTTTACAGTAAAAGGCAACAAGGAAAACAAAGAGAAAATAAAGAAAAATTGATAAACGAAAGCAAACCACTATCATTGCCACCAGGAGAGAGAGAGAGAGAGGGGACAGAGAGAGAGAGAAAGAGAGAGAGAGACAGACAGACAGATACAGACAGAGACAGAAAGAGAGAGAGAGAGAGAGGAGAGAGAGAGACAGACAGACAGACAGAGAGATGGACAGAGACAGATGGAGGGAGAGACAACAGACAGGACAGACAGAGAGAGACAGAGACAGAGAGAGAGACAGGCAGACAGACAGACAGACAGACGGACAGAGACAGAGGGAGGGAGAGACAGACAGAGAGAGAGACAGAGACAGAGAGACAGAGACAGAAGGACAGAGACAGAGAAACTTTGCATGCGACAGACCCGTCCAAATGATACCCTGGGGATACAACAGGGATAAGAACGAAGGCACTAAACAGCCAGCAGCACTGGCTCCATGGAGAGAGAGGGTGGTGAGCTTTGATGTGTGTCAGTCTGCAGACCATTAATGCTGGAAGCTGGTAATGATACAGAAGATGGAATGTTCAGGCCTTCCCACACCACCCGTGGCTGATGTTGTTAGATAACACGGCTGACAGCAGAAAACAACGACAAGGAGGAGAGGGTGGTGTGGGGGTGGGCGAGTAGGTATGCTTTTGTACTTTTTGTGGGAATGTGAGAAACAGGCTTACATCTTGATGATTGTTGTTGTCGAAGTTTTGCTTGCTGCTGCTGTTTTTGAATGATTTCATGGATTTACTCTCTCTCTCTCTCTCTCTCTCTCTCTCTCTCTCTCTCTCACTCTCTCTAAATGTGAGAGTCATATTTTTGGGTATACTTAGCATGGATATTTTCTTACATTATTCCACTCAGAGAGAGAGAGAGAGAGAGAGGAGAGAGAGAGAGAGAGAGAGAGAGAGAGAGAAAGAAAGAAAGAGAGAGAGAGAGAAAGAGAAAGATAGGAGACAGACAGACAAAATGACAGACTGATGGACAGACAGAGAGCCATCCAAACAGTGAGAGACAGGAAGACAGAGATATAGAGATAGAGGTAGATAGATAGATAGATAGATAGATAGATAGATAGATAGATAGATAGATAGATAGAGAGACATACAGGCAGACAGACAAACAGACTGACAGACAAAGTGAATGAGACAGAGAGAGAGAAAGCGAGATAGCGGGAGAGATAGAGAGAGAGAGAGAGAGAGAGAGAGAGAGAGAGAGAGAGAGAGAGAGACAGAGAGAGAAACAAGAGAGAGAGAGAAAGAGAGAGAGGGAGAAAGAGAGAAAGAGACAGACTAGCAGACAGACACAGATAGAGAGACAGACACACACACGCAGAAAGATATGCAGAAAGATAAAGAAGTGGATGAGGTAGGACGGGCTGAGCAGAGATGGAGTAAGAGAGAGAGAGAGAGAGAGAGAGAGAGAGAGAGAGAGAGAGAGAGAGAGACAGACAGACAGACAGTCAGAGAGACAGAGAGAGAGAGAGAGAG
>JADBJO010000915.1:87168-89668 GCA_016801955.1 Conus betulinus | reverse complement strand
TCTCTTACAAGTGGACATATTCTTGCTGATTTGAGTGTTCACAGTGGAGTTAATGTCCGACAATTTTACAAGAACACATTGTGAATACGCCCGTAGTGTCTCACAGTCTCTGCAGCCGATAGTGGACTTTAAGAGTCTGTTAACTCTGCAAGAACAAAGGATACGCCCGTAGTGCCACGGTCTGCTGGGATTCCTGCACAGCCTATTGGGAACTTTGAGTCTGATAGCGTTGCAAGAACGAACGATGACTACACCCATAGTGTCACTGTTTGCTGGGATTGATTTGGTGCCGACAGCGGACTTAAGAAACCGACAACTTGTCATGGGCAGCTGGTCAATACATCCGTAGTGTCACTGTTTGCTGGGATTGATTTGGTGCCGATAGTGGACTTAAGAAACCGACAACTTGTCATGGGCAGCTGGTCAATACATCCGTAGTGTCAAGAAACCGACAACTTGTCATGGGCAGCTGGTCAATACATCCGTAGTGTCACTGTTTACTGGGATTGATTTGGTGCCGATAGTGGACTTAAGAAACCGACAACTTGTCACGGGCAGCTGGTCAATACATCCGTAGTGTCACTGTCTGTTCATGCAGAGCAGTCAGTTTCCAAACTCAACGCGAGTCCCTGGCGCTGGTCCCCAGATAGGGTCTGTCGCAGTTCTCTCCATCCCGTGGACGGTTAAGCCAACTGCCGGACATTGCGTTCTGCACTGGGGGGTAAGAAGTGCTGTTGATCACGGCTGTCTTTGGGAGATAATGTCCTCAGCTTGGAAAAGTCCATCGGTGTTTGTTGCCGATGACATGAATAGTGAAGCTAACATTCGGGTTCTCACGTTCATACCCATCCCAGGGGAAGGAAGGGAGGGAATATCGTTAGGAAGGAGGGGAGAGAATCTGCGTAACACCGCCCTGACACCCCCCAGAACGACACATCAAGATGGGCAGTCAGGTTTAGCGCCCACATCCCCACAGGTGATGAATCTGCAGGTACTATCCGTTCCAGAACAGCGGGAGTAAGGGTGTTACACAGAACTTAACCACCCCAGTCACAACACGTCACGACAGACTGGCGACAAAATGCCAACCAGCGAACTAGCAAGGGTCAAACTCGGCAGTGACCAGACCGTGTTGGTTGCTCATCCAAATGTGCAACTCATACCTTCCTTAAATCTGAATGCATCGTCCATTGAGCATGTCACTCACTGTAGCATACAGATATTCTCTTGCAATGTGTTTTTGACGGAGGGAATAATATGGCCAACGCCTCTCTCCCGTCAAAGTGGAGACTCCGAAGGTGTTCTTAACTTGATGAGGACACTGACTATTCTACATGAAACTTTTTCGACGTGTCACACACAAAGAAAAAGGCAGAAAATAGTCAGTTAGCAACGGAATGGTAATACCGTTAGGAAGAATTAAAGCCAGTACAAGAGAGGTGTCTTCTAGATCTGGAAAAGCAAGATGTGTTTTTGGAGATGATCTGGTCTTGTAAAGCATTGCTATCGGTCTTGTTCCTGCCCCCGACAGCTTGTTTTCCCCTTCATTTCCAAACAGAGGCGGTAGTAGGCCACTGATGAGAAATGCGCGCAATATTTCCAGATCGGTGGTGTCAACCCTAAACGTGCGAGTTTCGCGGGATGATAAATGAGTATCATCTATTCGAAATACAGCGAGCATTAATGCTTTACGGGCGTGGATGATGACCATGGCCACAGGATTCTGTGTGACGGTTCTGAGTTGTCCGGGAATGCCGGAGAGATCAGTCTTGATACGTTGGACACTGAATCGTTGGACAGAGCCACATGACAATTCCGGCTTACAAGCAGATCGTTTACACCGCCCGCTCCTTACGGTCCTGCAGCAAGGGTGCTGTGGATAAAATAGTGCTGAACCACGAAGGGAAAACCAGTGCGAGGGTCATCAAGGAGTTCACATCAAAAGGGAAAACAGTTAGCGGTGAACACCAACAAGATGGACAGCAGTTCAGCCGGGTTCCTTTCCGTCTGGAAGGTAGCTGCGACAGTGGAAGTGTTGTTCAGCTGCCATGACGCCGCTCTTTTCCTGGACAGTGCCTGTGAGCCCACTCGCCGTTATCCCTATCATGGATCTTCCTTCCCTTTCTCTCTGTCTGGTGTTTTTTTTCCTTACCTCTCCTTCCTTCTATACCTTCTGTCTTGCTGCAGGAATCGTGTCACTTCAGTCCAACTGGCGCTCATAAAGTCAGTCAGTCCATGGGGTTAGCTACGGTTTGGACACGTTGTCCTGACGATCGAGGAACGGCCCTGCAACAGTCTCCAAAAGGTCCCAGCTCTTCTCCACTCTCTCCGTGCAACACTGCTGCTCCCATGTTTGTTTTTCTTGCTCCTTTCTGCAACTGAATTTTTTTGATCAGCCTTTCCTTTCTCCTCCCTTTCACGACCCCTATCCTTCAACCCCCATCTCTCTCTCTCTCTCTCTCTCTCTCTCTCTCTCTCTCTCTCTCTCTCTCTCTCGGTC
>JADBJO010000915.1:79668-84668 GCA_016801955.1 Conus betulinus | reverse complement strand
CGGGCAGGAAGCCAAACAGGCGAGTCTGTAAACTCCCCATCGCCATCTATCTTCTGCACAAGAACACTCCATCACAACGTTTTGCCCCACATCCCGGCGTCTGACATGAGGTTAAGTTACCTTCAACGTCCACAACGATCGAGGGTGATATGGCCGATGATAAGACCCGTCCCAGCCGAATGGAGAAGGGATGTGGTGGGAACTGGGGGTTAAGGCGATCTAGCACAACACTGATACTACCAGAACGATAATCACGTCATAACATGCAGCGAAAACGACAGTTTTTTTTTAGGGCGACGGCGGGATTTGAACGCGCAACGTCTGGACGCGAACTCGGTTAGGCTACCACAGATCCGGCCAGCCAAACCGACGAGATAGATCAGGCAGCATTATATTCATTATGGCTGTCAATCTCTGAGATTACCAGCAGGAAATGACGAGTTCGCGTGGAGCAATCTTCTGCCATTTGATCGGACGATAATTCACTGCGGATAAGAGAGAGTATGCGTCCGATTCCGTCGTCGGCACAAAGCGGAAGAGGAGTGCCAAGTTGCGACCTGTGAGGAGGGAACTGGGTTTCTTGATGCACACACTACCCTGGCTGGGTTTTTGCCTGCAGTGGTCTTTGTCCCAGCTTGATGGTTCCTTTCGGGAGGTGTTGCTGACCACTACTTTGCTACATTTTCCTACCAAGCACCAGAAGTCACAGTGCTGCCCAGCGGTAGTTAATAAACAAGAGGGGTACGGTTTGCTCCGATAGTGAAACAGTTACATGCCCGTTACTCCAAGCTAAGACTATGAACAAATGTGAAAGTTTGTCGGGTCACTTAATAACCGTTGTTTGAAAATGCTATCTTCTGCGTGTCTCCTGAAAGCTGACTCCAGCCTTAACCTTAGCCTGACCTTAACTCTAATCTGACCTAACCCCGTCCTTGATTCCTAACCATTCAGAAAATCTAAAAAGAAAATAAACCTTCCTGCCTTTTATGATCCTGGTAACATGACATTACATTTGCGCTCTCGTCAAGCTTCGATATTTTTTTCTGTTGCTAAAACTGCTTGCAGCAATTACTGATGTTACTTGCAGCACCATTTCACCTTGCCCATACGCAGACAAGAGCCATTCAAACAGAGAAACTCTACGCACGTGTGCGTGCTGTATGTGTGCAAACAAAAAATGATATACAATTATCATCTGATTGATTAATGAAATGTTTGTTTCCCAAAGGACGTATGCACAAAATGTGTTATGATTCCGGGGGTCTCTTCAAAAATAAGGAGCGAAGGTAAAGGCTCCCAGAAATTGTCTCCTGAATATTACAAGCAATTTGACTGGTTATAACACGTGATGGTACTCGATACCTTGGGAAAGTTCAATGCATTTTTACCGAAAGTGCTACGTCGTAAATTTTTGAACAATCCAGACAACTCCGTGATTACTAGTTCGTTAACCCATCCCTGTATCTCGAACTTTCGATTCGATGATCTATTAATATTTGAGCGCATGAGAGAGTTGATGATGAGAAGGAGAACTGCAATTGAAAGCTGGTGTTTGAGGACTCGTTCTTGTTTTGGGACTGTGTCGACGGTCATGGAAATGGATTTGTGGATCATCTGCTGAAATGAAAGACTTTGATCTTGTCATCAGTCGACCTTTCCTCTGTCCGGATCTGTTCAACTACTTACTTGATTTACTTTAGTCCTCTTCGCTCCTTGAGAAGCATAGGCCTCAACAGCAACCTTCCACCTCTGTCTGTCCCTGTCAGGTCTGGCACAAGTCTTGGAGGTTCTCCCCCCAAGTCAGGCTGGAGGTTCTCAGCTCGTTTAGCAAGCTCCTCCTCCAGGTCTGCTTTGGGCGCCCTCGCTTCCTCTTGCCCTGCGGGTTCCAGTCGAGCGCCTGCCTGGTGATGTTAGAGGGCTCCTTCCACAGTGTGTGGCCGACCCATCGCCACTTTCTCTTCCTGACCTGGACGTCCATTGGCTGTTGGTTTGCCCTCGTCCACAGGTGGTGTTTGGCACGCTGTCGAACCATTGCAAGTGAGGATCTGCCGGAGACATTTGTTGATGAAGGCTTGGATCTTCGTGGAGGTGTTGGTGGTGACTCGCCAAGTCTCTGTTCAACACGATCTGTTGAACGACTCGTCCGATCTGTTCAACACTTAACTCGGAAATCCTTTCAGTCAGCGTTAAGCCCACTGGGGCATGTGTATGAACAAGAATGTGATTTCTCTTCATCGTAACACTGCGTGTGCCTCGTGTATGCATCTATGCTATGCAAGGTGGTGCCACACGCAACATTAGCTTGGAGGTCAACATGGGAGCAGAAGGTACCTCCCTAATTTGTTACGTCCCACAACCTCACTCGCAATCCCGTTTCCAGTGTGGTGAACTTTGTTGAGGACAAAATCCGATATACTATAGAAAAACGGCCAGATGGTTCCTGATCTACAGTTTCTTTTCACATACGCAACTCATGGGTGAAAACACGCATTAGTGTTTCCCACTAGTGTACCAAACTTCGTGGTGAATAAGTTTTATGGTGCACGACAGACGACTGGAGTTCTGGAAAAAAAAACTCTGTAGAAAGCCTGTCTTCAGGGGGATTAAAATATTCAGGGACTCTGTACATAGTCTGTCTTTAGGCGGATTAAAGTGTTCAGGGACTCTGTACATAGCCTGTCTTTAGGCGGATTAAAGTGTTCAGGGACTCTGTACATAGCCTGTCTTTAGGAGCATTAAACTGTTCAGGGACATTGTACATAGCCTGTCTTTAGGCGGATTAAACTGTTCAGGGACTCTGTACATAGCCTGTCTTTAGGCGGATTAAACTGTTCAGGGGCCTCAAGGCTATGGTCTTATCCCGACTCTAAGGAGCATCTTGGTTAGTTTTTTGATTTACTTTACGCACCATGTCCGCGTGACTGTGCCTCAACGCATGAACAAACACACGACAGTTAATGATTAATAATGTTACCATCACTGCCATTGTCTCTTCTACTGCTACTGACTGCATATATATGTATGTGTGTGCGCGTGTGCGCGTGTGTGTGTGTGTGTGTGTGTGTGTGTGTGTGTGTGGTGTGTGTGACAGAGGACAGACAGAGAGAGAGAGAGAGAGAGAGAGAGAGAGAGAGAGAGAGAGAGGAGACTCAAACAGACAGACAGACAGACAAAACACAGACAGAGACAGAGACAGAAGCAAGAGAGCACTCGCGAAAAGGGTTTGGTGCCTGAAGCACTTCACCTGCTGTTTCTTTAAACCAGTTCAAAGATTTGGGATTTTTTTGTGAGATACCCCACTTGTCTACCCTCCCCCCCCCCCCCCCCCACCCCCCACCCCTCCATCCCATCCGCACCCCTGCCAGTCAAACTGCCACCACATTCACGGGATGAAACGACGTCGCAATTGGACGATGGACATGCACATTGTCTACGCGGTCTCTTGAAGAACTAGCGGGCTTCTATCGGCAGACGACCAGCCGTCTCCTCCTGGGTCTCTTGCGTCCAAAGGCCTGCTATCATCTGTCACTTCCAGCGCCTGGCGCGCTGCAGCTTTCATCCATTGCACGTGCGTGGCGGATCTCCGTCGACATGGAGTGAGGTGGGGGGATGAGAAGGTGGGGGGGGGGGGGGGGGGGGGGGGGGGGGGGGGGGGCCGCAACTGAAGAGAGTGTGGAGTTGAATGGAACATGACTGAGTAGTGAAGTTTACTCCTGGCCCCCTTCTCTGAAAGAGATTGAGATTCTGATTCAGATGTTTTACTCATACATAGGCCATTGGCCCTCGTGATGGGAAGTAACTGAACAATCATTTCAAACAATTTTTTTTTATATATACAGATAAAGATAACGTTTTAAGAGACAGCAACTTCACGCAGCTGAAACGCTTTATACAAAAAAATTGATAGCTTTCTGAAAGAGAGAGGAGCAAGAGAGAGAGAGAGAGAGAGAGAGAGAGAGAGAGAGAGAGAGAGAGAGAGAGAGAGAGAGAGAGAGAGAGAGTGAGAATGAGGATAAAATGCGTGTGTGCGTGCGCGCGCGCGCGCGCGCGAGCGCACATGCGTATATATGTGTGCGTGTGTGTGTGTGTGTGTGTGTGTGTGTGTGTGTGTGTGTGTATGTGTGCGTGTGTATTCGCATATGTGCACATGTACGTACATGATGCACGTCAGCCTCATTTAAACGATAAACAGATAGTCTACACGGAATCCATCAACATTCTTGACAGACCTCGTCCAGGGCAAAACTACATGATCTGCGAGTCCAGCGACGGCATTCGTTTTCAGCTGACCAGCCACAAAAGCCACGATACGAAGGGATAAGCGCCTGCCTGGGTCATTAATTAAGCATTAACAGTATCAGAACTGACAGCAAACCTCTCTTCCAACTGGCAACCTGAATTCTGCCAGAGACCTGGCCTGTATTGGCCAGAAGTCTGTGAGAATGCCTGCCAGAAATGGTGCGCACGCGATAGACTCTTGTCATTTGACGGGCTGTTTTTTGTTGTTTTTTTTTTCAAGGGAGAAAATGAAGCGCAAGGAGTCAACATCGTTCAAGGAACACTGCAGATGGGAATGGGAACTGGAGTTTGATCCGTTTGAACAAAAAATGACGTAAAAACCATAGAGGCGTGGAGTTCATTTTTTTTTAAAAATATCAGTTTATGTCATAATCAGATGCGAGTTCATCATTAACTATCTTCCTCCAAACAGATATTTTTTTTATCATCATTTTGTTATAACAGTTCACGTCATCATCAGATTCGTCTTCAACTTAAATTATCTTCCTCCAGGTAGATATATATATTTTTTTTCATCGCACACGTATTGTGTTTCAGCACTTTCCGTTTTCTGCTCTTCTGTTTACAGCAGTGCTACTTTTTTCTGTACGAAGTCTTGTCAAAGAGAAGTGATTTAACTCCACAATATACAGGAACAGAAATGTATATGTTATGTGTGTGACAACCGCTTCTTGATCTCTACTTCGTTTCACATTCAGACA
>JADBJO010000915.1:62168-69668 GCA_016801955.1 Conus betulinus | reverse complement strand
TGAACATGTAAACAGCATTCCTCATTTAAAAGTGAAAACTATGTATCAATACAGAAATTTCATTTCAATATTTTATAAATTAAAACTTGATGCCATAAAAAACTAATTCATAAGCGAAGCAAAATGCATCTGTGAAGAACGAAGAATAACCAGCAAGCATCTGCTGTTTTGACTGTTTACCTCTTCAAGCACATTTACCACCGTTATCAGGCATGTCGTTATGTGATGTCTTTTCAGATTTAAAGTTTGCCTTCAATGTTGTTGTTTTTTTTAATTTCATTTGCAGTCCAGTTAAGCATTTGCTATAAGATTATTTGCAGGTATGTCGTAGGGATGCACTTACATAACCAGATTATGCGTAACCTTGCATAGTCACAGACATCTCTCTCTCTCTCTCTCTCTCTCTCTCTCTCTCTCTCTCTCTCTCTCTTCAAATATCACAGATGTGAACAGACGGAGAACTAAACTACTACTACTACTACTACTACTACTACTACTACTACTACTACTACTACAATTACACACACAGGTCACAACTGACCACTTGAAATGCTTGCGTTTGTTACAGAACTGCTCCAAGGAGACCTTGTTTGCCTGCCTGGCGTGGTTTTCGTTTTTGTTTTTGAACCTCTACAAAGTTGTTTCAAGTCACCTTTGTTTACTTGACGACTTATGGCGTTCAGACACCTAAAGTACACAGCGCCGCCCACCCCACCCCCCCACCCCCCCCCCCCTACCCCCTCACTAGTTTTAAGCGGCTTTTAGAATGCTCTAACCTGAAGTCTAGAGAATTTTCCAAATGAGCTCTTTTCCCTTTCTTTGCTTCTAGAATATTCCATGCGCTTTGCTTGAATCGGTTACGTGACGATTCTAGAACGTTGGATATCCAAGGTTGAAAACAGGAGTTAACAGTCAAGCCTGTTTTCAGTCCGTTGTCACTCCTGCAGCGAGTGAAGACTTGATCTGATTCAACGACAGATTAAACCAGCTATTATTATTATGATTATTATTATTACTATATTATTATTATTACTATTATCATCATTATCATTATAATAAATACTTATAAAGCGCCTATACTCAGCTAGAGACCAAGCTGTAAGCGCTTTACAATCCACACTCGTTTACACAACGGGCTGCCTACCTGGGTAGTGCCGACTTTCCATTTCTTACGCAGGGTGCATATTATGTATTATGCACCCCCCCTGCTCTCTTCTTTCACCTTCCCCAGAAACACACACACACAAACACACACACACACACACGCAACACAGTCACACACACACACACACACACACACACACCTCTGACACAAACACAAACGCGCGCGCGCGCGCACACACACCACACAACACAGAAAGAGCGCGCGCACCCCCCACAGAGAAAACCGTGATAACGGCATTAAACAGGACTTATCGGCCTTACCACCACCATCCATTACCCCTTCTCTTCCCCATTCCCTTTTACGGTCCTGCCCCAGGCACCACGCTTATTGCCCTTTGCCTTCTCTCTCTCTCTCTCAATCTCTCTCCCACACACACTCACTCACCCTTTCACTTTCTTCTCTTCACTTCTCTCCCTCTCTTTCAACACGCACTCACACAAAAGAGCGCGCGCATCTCTCTCCTCTTCGTCCTCTCGGCATCTTTCTTTCCTCGGCCTTACTCCACCATACATTACCCCTCTTTTCCTCTCTCCTCTTTCTCTCTCTCCTCTCCTCCTCCTCCTCTCTCTCTCTTCCTCCTCTCTCTCTTGATTCTCTCTTTCTCTTCTCTCTCTCTCTCTCCTCTCTCCCCCGCCCCCCCCCCCCTTCTCTCTCCTCTCTCTGGTGGTGTTCTCTGTGTCTTTTCCCCTCTCTCTCTCCATTCCTGTCAGTCCCTCTCCTCTGGTCCTCTCTGCCCGCCTCTGTCTGCCCTAACTAACTCCAGTTCCCCAAATGTTCCACGCACGCTGCGTGTGGTATGTCCACGCGCTTTTCCCCTCCCTCCCTCCCGTCTCCTCCCGTGACTGACCTGACTGACTGACTACTTCTGACTGGTGTCTCTGCCCCGCCGACCTTCCTTCAACACCCCCCGGCTCCCATCTCGCCCTGCCCCGCCCCCCCCCCCCCCCCCCCCCCCCCTCCCCCCCCCGCTTCCGTTCTTTCGTTCTTTTTCCGTTCCTCGACTAGTTTCTTCCCGCTGTGTTTCAATTTCCCCGCATCCTTGGCTGGTATCAGCAGCTCATTGTAATGAGGGAGGGAGGGAGGGAGGGAGAGAGAGAGAGAGGGAGGGAGGGAGGGAGAGAGAGAGTGAGAGAGAGAGAGACAGAACAGACAGAGAATCAGAGAGAGAGAGGGAGGGAGGGAGGGAGAGAGAGAGAGTGAGGGAGGAGAGAGAGACAGAGACAGACAGACAGAGAGGGAGAGAAGGAGACAGAGAGAGAGAGGAGGGAGAGGGAGGAGAGGAGAGAAAGAGTGAGTGAGAGAGAGAGAGAGGGAGGGAGGGAGGGGGAGAGAGAGTGAGAGAGGGAGAGAGAGAGAGGGGAGAGAGGATGAGAGAGAGAGAGAAGAAAAAGGAGAGAGAGAGAAAGGGAGAGAGACAGAGAGAAGAGAGAGAGAGAGAGAGAAAAAAAAATGTAAACAGAAGAAAAAGCTCCTTGAGGGCTGCTGTCGCTTGACACTGAGGTAGAATGTGACTTGGGTGTGTCTGTGGATGAGGAGGGGCCCAGCAATGCGCTACGTCAGGGAGGGGGGGGGGGGGGGGGGGGGGGGGGGGGCGGGAGGCTACTGAGAAAGCTCCACGGATGCGACAACAACGGTTTTTCTTTTTTTTTTTTTTAAAACTGATTGTTGAATGGAATGTAAATGTGACAACCCCTCAAAAGTTAACTTAAAGAAATGACTAGACGGAAGAATAAAAGAACAAAGATAAGCAAAGCAGCGTAGTAGAACATCTAAGAGAAGTGAACGGTACGCGCGTCATTGGGACAGGAAGGTGTGTGTGTGTGTGTGGGGGGGGGGGGGGGGGGGGGGGGGTGAAGGGAGGGGGAGAGAGAAGGGGAAGAGGAGGGTGTGTGTGTGTGTGTGGTGTGTGTGTGTGTGTGTGTGTGTGTGTGTGTGTGTGTGTGTGGTGTAAAATGATACGTGCTGTCTTGGGTTAATAAAAATTGTTTCACCAGAGGAAGGAACTCTATGGTTTTGGATTCGACGGGTTTGTCTTTGTGTCTGTGTGTCTGCTGTCTTTTGTCTTGTCTGACTATCTGTCTCTCTCTGTCACGGTCTCTATGCCTCCCTTCTCTCTCCTCTCTCCCTTCCCTCCTCCCGCCCCAGCACACACGCGCGCGCGTGTGTGTGAGTGTGTGTATGTGTGTGGTGTGTGTGTGTGTGTGTGTGTGTGTGTGTGTGTGTGTTTGCGCGTATACGCGCGTGTGCGTGTGTATCTGTGTTTCTTGGTGACCGCGGATTCTCTGTCTGTTTGTCTATCTCTCCCGCTGTAGGTCGTAAGAATAATCTATCACAAGACACAAAACAGCCAGCATGTAAATATTTACGAGACAAAAAGGATTCTTGTCTATTTCTCTCTTTCTTCTTTTTATTTTAATTTCTTCCTTCCAAATTGGAAAAAAGCCTTGTCCAGGGAAAATGAGATGCTTATGCCATGCACCATGCCCCCTCCCCCCTGGCAACAGACGTAAGAAGACGACCCCCCCCCCCCCTGTCCCCCACTCCTTCTTTCTTTTCCCCCGCCTTGTCATACAATCCCGTCCTGTCCCGTCCAGTATGCAATCCACAGAGCGAGGCAAGGGCGGTAAGCGTCCTGGTCACGTTTAGTGTCCAGGGAAGACACGGCACATACCACCACCTCAAGGATACTCTCTCTCTCTCTCTCCTCTCTCTCTCTCATCTGTCGTCAAACTCTTCTCTCTCTCTCTCTCTGTCGTCAACCTCTGCTCTCTCTCTCTCTCTCCTCCTCTCTCTCTCTCTCTCTCTCTCTGTCTGTTGTCATTGTGTGTGTGTGTGTCAACTGTGTGTCTTCTCTGTCTCTGTCATCTGTCTGTCTGTCTGTCTCCCCTGTCTCTCTGTCCTCTCCTCTCTCCTCTCTCTCTCCTCCCCTTTTTCCTCAATGCTTTGTCTCGTGAGGGATGGGACAATGGAGAGATCAGGCAGCGATTTGGCGTAAGAAATGTAAACATAATTCTAGAAGCCTTCAGACGACTTGACTGGCCACTTTACTTCAGGATCTGTCATTGCCTCATCTCATTCCTGTATGATTTCTTCACGTCATGATCTGTCATTGTCTCATCTCATTCCTCTACGATTCTTTACTGTCTCATCTCATTCCTGGATGAATTCTTCACGTCATGATCTGTCACTGCATTATCTCATTCCTGTATGATTTCATCACGTCATGATCTATCACTGCATCATCTCATTCCTGTATGATTTCATCACGTCATGATCTGTCACTGCATCATCTCATTCCTGTATGATTTCATCACGTCATGATCTGTCATTGCCTCATCTCATTCCTGTATGATTCTTTACTGTCTCATCTCATTCTTGTATGATTTTCTTCACGTCATGATCTGTCACTGCCTCATCTCATTCCTGTATGATTTCATCACGTCATGATCTGTCACTGTCTCATCTCATTCCTGTATGATTTCATCATGTCATGATCTGTCATTGCTCATCTCATTCCTGTATGGCTTCATCACGTCATGATCTGTCATTGTCTCATCTCATTCCTGTATGGCTTCATCACGTCATGATCTGTCATTGTCTCATCTCATTCCTGTATGATTCTTTACTGTCTCATCTCATTCTTGTATGATTTCTTCACGTCATGATCTGTCACTGCCTCATCTGATTCGTACAATCTAAATTCTCAATGCCTGATCTCTCACAATCTAAATCCTCACAACTTGATTCTCACAATCTAATTCTCACTGTCTGATTCTTACAATCTAAATTCTCACTGCCTGATTCTCACAATCTAAATTCTCACCGCCTGATCTCTCACAATCTAAATTCTCACCGCCTGATCTCTCACAATCTGAATTCTCACTGCCTGATCTATCACAATCTCAATTCTCACTGCCTGATCTCTCACAATCTAAATTCTCACTGCCTGATCTCTCACAATCTCAATATTCACTGGCTGACCTCCCACAATCAGAATTCTCACTGCCTGATTCTCAGAATCTAAATTCTCACTGCCTGATCTCTCACAATCAGAATTCTCACTGCCTGATCTCTCATAATCTAAATTCTCACTGCCTGATCTCTCACAATCTAAATTCTCTGCTGCCTGATTCTCAGAATCTAAATTCTCACTGCCTTATCTCTCACAATCTAAAATTTCACTGCATGATCTCTAACTGCCTGATCGTTTCACTGCCTGAGGGTTTTTTCTTTTCTTTCTTTTTTCTTCTGCTTGATCTGCCATTGCCTGTGTGTCCGTTGGTGTGAAGGCTGGCTCTGGGAACACGCCATACTTCATCCTGTGGAAAGGCGCGGTCATTTCCTCTCCATCCAGGTCGACTGCAGGCAAGTGGCCTTGTCTTGCTTCTTTGTTCTCTTGGCTCTCCTTCCGTCATTTACTTTTTTTAACCGTTTTCTCTCTCTGTCTCTCTCTGTCTCTCTCTCTCTCTCTCTCTCTCTCTCACGGACTGGCGCGCTCCTTTCCCATCACTTTCCTCCTGTTGGCGTGTCGTCTATAGCGGGCACCTTTTCCACCTCATGAAATCCCATTGGAGGACAATGGCTGTGCGCCCAGCCTCGGAACCAGCGTGGACCGGGGGAAGAACGTGGAGAAAAAAAAAAAAAACTCAAAAGAAAGGAGGCGACGGAGTGAAGTCACTGGCAGTGAAATCAGACGGAAGATATACATCTGTGGGGCCCTTTGCTGGGCCTGTCATTTGCGCCACTCCATGTTTGCGCGTTTCACGTGTGCGCGACTCTTGGCAATTTGAATAAGCCACTAAGTCGAAAACAGCAACAACAACAACAACAACAACAACAAGTAACAAGAAACACGTTCCTTCGAGAGCTATTTTTGTTGGCCACAGAACATTAGATGAGTTCAGTTTCTTCAAAAATATCCAGCTTCATTCCGAGTCTGCGGCTTCTACGATTGATGATGGCTTACACATATTTACCCCGTGACAGACTATAGAAAAAAGTCACCTAATATACTGCTTCTGCTTTTATAGGACACTACCATGTATCCCCGCTCTTTCCCTTTGGTGAGCAAGGTGTCTGGGTTACGCACATCTGGCAGACCTGAATCAGACTGTTCACATTTCCCGTGGTATCTTTTACTCCTGCCTTTATGAGACATGAATAATGGAAATGATAAATTGATCCTGCTCCGGGATTTAACCCTGGTTCTAGCTTCCGGTCGATGAGCCGAAGTATTCGCTGAAAGGAAGCGCGCGAGTGTGTGGTTGCGTGTGCAAAAATCAGTTAAACGTCGCGCAAATAATAGGCGCCCCAGCTCTTTCGCGTTACCGAGACAAGAGACCAGGCACACCGTTTTGTGATCATGGCCTCAGCCTTTGATACAATGGTCACAGAGTACACGGCGCACGTTAGGCAACGGTGACGGTTCTACAGTATCAACATTGATGTCTCTATCATCAGAAAACGCAATTTATGCAAATCGGTATGATACATGCCCCCCCCCCCCCTTCCCACGGCGTCTCCTCTACTCAAGCCCCATACCCCGCACCCCCCCCCCCCCCCCCCCCCCCCTCCTCATTCCACCTCTTATCCCTTTTCCCCATGTCCTGTTCGTCTGCTTCACCTGCACGAGGACGGATGTGTTATCTTGTAGCTTTTCGGTTTTTGGGATGCTGCAGAATCGGTTGCTCAGATCATACTGACTGTTCACCTACTATACTACGCGCTTCTCCAGTGAGCTCTGTGGCTAGCGAGAGCGGAGAGGCGTACGTTTCACTCTGTCCACCAGTCTGGGGGCAGAAGGAGGGAAAAAGAATGGGGGAGAGAGAGGAGGGCGAAAGAGAAAGGGAGGAGGTAGATGGGTGGGTTCAGACATGTTGTCACAACGGTTGTTGTGGTAGTGAGATGTAATGTTGTGCCGCAACGTCAACGTACAAACTAACAACGCCCCCACCCTCGCCCCCACGACGCACGCACACAAAAACAAAACTGTCAATCACAAACTCCAACACTTAGTTCTCCAATAAGGTTTCAATCACTGACACTTTCATTGTCACTGTGGTCGCTGCTGCAGACAGAGATTCCCTACGCGGAGATTTCCCTCGCTCAATTACCACGGGATTTTACCTGGTGTTAGCCCAACCTGTGTCATTGGTCCACAGCGGAGGGGCTGGAATAGCTCAGTGGTAAAGCGCCGGACTCGTAATCTTGGTGATTCTGGGGTTGAGGGTTCGAATCTCCGCCGGCCTTTACGGTACAGGGGATTTTTCCCCCTCGGATTTAACATTGGTTCTGACTCCATTTCCCATACAGTCCTTCGAATGAGACTGTAAACC
>JADBJO010000915.1:47168-52168 GCA_016801955.1 Conus betulinus | reverse complement strand
GAATATCAGCTGAAAAAAGAGAATATCAGCTGAAAAAAGAGAATATCAGCTGAAAAAAAAGAATATCAGCTGAAAAAAGAGATTATCAACTGAAAAAGAGAATATCAGCTGCAAAAAAGAGACTATCAGCTGAAAAAAGAGAATATCAGCTGAAGAAAGAGAATATCAGCTGAAAAAAGAGAATATCAGCTGAAAAAAGAGATTATCAACTGAAAAAGAGATATATCAGCTGAAAAAAAGAGAATATCAGCTGAAAAAAAGAGAATATCAACTGAAAAAAGAGAATATGAGCTGAAAAAAAAGAGAATATCAGCTGAAAAAAAAGAGATATGAGCTGAAAAAAAAGAGAATATCAGCTGAAGAGGACAATTCATATGCCTGAAGTATTATGTACCTCTCGGTAGACAGTTTGTGGCAGTGCCCCCTCCCTGCCCCCAACATATACACGATTCTAGCTCTTCTCTTGCCCTCATCAAAATACAAAATTGATCAAGTTATTCTTTGTGAATATGGGGCATGCGATCGAAAGTAGCATGCCAAGTTTGAGGGGCGCCTTACCTGTATTTTCCTTTTGTAATTACCCCTTTCGTTTTCTCACCAACTTTCACAACGCGTCCTTTCTCTGTTTTCTCTCACGCTTACAATGATTACAACAGAAGAATTCGTCATGAAGAGCAGCGGAGCCGGATGGGTTAATATGAATAATTTCATACAAAGAGTGTATTAGTTGGATATTAAATGCGATTATTCTATAGTGATTCATGTCACAGATTCACTCGAACAAGGTTTGACCTTAATCAAGAAGAACTTACGTTTTTTTTTTTTCTTATGATAGCCTTCCTCTTTCGTCTAAGATAAGTAAAGGTGCTCTATCTAAATCTAGAGTTCAGTATTAGTCATGAAATTAAAGTGAACACTTCAGATTAGTTCGAAGGTTCCTGCCTTAATGAATATCAACGAAACAAGTAAAAAAAAAAAAAAAAAAAAAAACTTTTTGTACATCACAATTTTTTGCGATCAACTATTCACTGCTGCGATTTAATGCTCCACTCTCATTTTCGTTCATTCCCAAGTAAGAACTTACTTGATGTGCAACATCTGCGTGCGTATGTGGAAAACAGACAAGTGTAAAACAGTAGATTGAAAACGCAGGGTTTTCAGCAGTGCTTGGAAGGCAGGTCAAGTGGGCAGACTTCACGCAGACGGGGGTAGCGAGTTTCAAAACAACTGGGCCGGTAAAGGTAAAAGAACGCTCTCACAGACAAAATCTGACCCAGGGGATCTTCAGTTATTCTTTGTTAATTGGAAGAACAGAGAGTCTGCGTTCCTCAGTATACGCGACAAGGAAGGACAGATGAGACAGCCATACAAAAAGGGGAGAACAAGAGTAGTCAGCTTGTATTGACAACGACGTTTAACAGGCAGCCAGGGAAGCTCTGTCACCAGTGTTAGGACACATGCATGTTGTTTTCTTTTATCCAGGATCAAACGCCTTGCGGGGGCCGGAATAGCTCAGTTGGTAGAGCGCCGGACTCGTGATCCTGGGGTTGCGAGTTCGAATCTCGGCACAGGAGGATTTTCCCTCGGAGCTAACATTGGTTCTGACTCCATTCCCCATACAGTCCTTCGAATGAGACTATAAACCGAAGTTCCGTGTATGAACGTACGCACAACATCTTGCACACACGTAAAATCCCATCTCCAACTTTCGGAAGAGAAGGCCAGTTTGGCCGTTGGTATGGATGACACATTACACATAGAATGCACCTTCCCCGAAGATGGAATATGGCTGCCTTAATGGCGGGATGAAAAACGGTCATACACACAAAAACTCCACTGCCTATCTATACAGGCAGTGTCCGCAGGAGTATCAGCCTGCGTACGCAGAAAGAAAGAAAGAAAAAACGCCCCTGCGCAGTTTTGAATATGTTGTGCAGCAGCCGTTTCTTTCTTCTTTTCTTCTTTTTTTTTTTGTTTGTAAATGCGGATATGTAGACCTCTACGCAATACCCCGGCACTTGACACAGATCAGGGGCCATGTAGAATTCTGCAGGTGTCGTTCGCTGTATGGGAACCGGAATAGCTCAGTTGGTAGAGCGCCGGGCTCGTAATCTTGGTGATCCTGGGGTTGCGGTTCGAATCTCCGCTGGGGCGTTTCGGTACAGGGGGATTTTTTCCCTCGGAGTTAACATTGTTTCTGACTCCATTTCCCATACAGTCCTTCGAATGAGATTATAAACCGAAGTTCCGTGTGTGAACGCACGCATATCTTGCACACACGTAAAATCCCATCACTAACTTTCGGAAGAGAAGGCCAGTTTGGCCGTTGGTATGGATGACACGTTACATATAGCATGCACCCTGCGTGAGAAATGGAAAGAATGAAGAAAGTAAGGAACTTGAGTGAACGATATTGAACGATATTGGCTGGATGACGGGGAATCGACTGAATGAAGCGCCAGCTGGCAGCTCTTCGGTCGGCACTACCCAGGTAGGCAGCCCGTTGTGTAAACGAGTGTTGATTGTAAAGCGCTTAGAGCTTGGTCTCTAGCCGAGAATAGGCGCTATATAAGTTTTCATTATTATTATTATTATTCTGGCGATCGCTGTTCATGTGGTTCTTGTTCGCCATCACCACATTCACAGGCAATTTGTTTCCTACGTCTAGAGATCGTTAACCACGATCAGAGTGGAACTGAGAACCTCTCAGAGATATATCATCTAGTCTTCGTCGCTTTGGGGAAGACTGTATGCTAAACACCAGAAGCCTAACAGCATGAGGGACTGTGTTACCATGCGGAAACGCTGCCACTGATGATAAGCCTTCTGTGTTCTGATACTCTAACGTGCATTCATATTCATGAAAATGACTGGCTTTTTTGTGTGAGTGTTTGCCACAGTGTGAATGAATCGCCCCAGGGAAGAAAGACGAATGGTGAAATGGATCCACTTGAAATGTCGCTGTGGACTGCATTATTCGTGTGCATCTTGTTCTCGGTTGTCGGTCTTCTCCTACGTGTCTGCTCAACCAGGTCGTCCCAAATAGAGCAGGAATATGAAAGTTGTCTTCAAATGTTGCTGATACGTTCGCCACGTTAGCTAGTTTGTCGGGACATACGTTTTATGATTTTTGAACCGTCACTACAACTACTATCCCAATAAACACTCACACGCACGCGCGCGCACGCGTGCACACACACACACACACACACACACACACACACACACACACACACACACACACTCGTTGTACTCCATGACTTGATGAATATTGCTGCAAAATTGTTCTCGAACAAATAAAATTTTTTTTAAACCAAAAACCGTCACAACACGCTTTAGACAGAACAAAATTATTGTTGTTTGCAACAAGCATTGCTTTAAAAATAAAATGAATATGTTGTAGTGAAATACAACCGTAATATGATTCAATTTGCTGTTCTAGATATCGTGATTATTTTTTTTTTAATAAATAACGAATTTTCTACATTTCATACGTACATGTATAATAATAACACTACTACTTATAAATCGCATGCATTTGCATCTTAACCAAAAAATGGTTTGATATGTATTACTAATGTTCTTCGTTGTGTTTGTTTCTTTTGTGTTGCAGGTGAATGAATCCTCTGGTGTAATGATCAACTGAACATGGCGGCAAGAAAGCGAGAACATGAAGACAGCCCTGTGGTGAAGTGTGTGTCATTCATTTCAGCGATTCTAACTAGAGATCCAAAGCAGAGAGCCAAAGGATCCCCGTGGCGATTGAGGTATCATCGATACACGTTTATCCTCTTCCTGGGATCGAAATTTCAAGGCAGGAGGCTTCCCGCTGCACGACACCGTATTGTCAAGAAATTGTTGAGAGGTGTCCTCGAGGCGTATCAGATGGCTGTATTCACACCTTTTAACACCATCTTCTACCCCCCCCCCCCCCCCCCCCCCCCCTTTTCACTTGATTATACCTCCAAAATGTACTGTACATCTCTCTCTCTCTCTCTCTCTCTCTCTGTATGTGCGTGCGAGTGTGTATGTGTGTGCGCGCGCGCGTGTGTATGTGTGCGTGCGCGCGCGTGTGTGTATGTGTATAGTTTGCTGCGTTGGAGATGAGTAAGCAGAAAAGAGAGAGAGAGAGAGAGAGAGAGAGAGAGAGAAGAGAGTAAGAGATAGAGAAGAAACATATAAGCGATAGCAGACAGACAGACAGACAGAGATAAGAGTAAAGAAAAGGGGAGGAAGAAGAGAGAGAGAGAGAGAGAGAGAGAGAGAGAGAGAGAGAGAGAGAGAGAGAGAGAGAGAGAGAGAGAGTTTCTAACTGAGAGAAAAGGCGAAATAAACGCAAGCTGACCTTTCTTTAACACCCCGTCCTCATAAAGGAACCCCAAAAGAAAATACAAGGTATATAGATATCGGAAAATAGATAGACTCCATTAACAGGAAGAGAAAATCGGTGCACGTGCAAGCAATGTACAATAAATGCATTGAGAGAGAGAGAGAGAGAGAGGGGGGGGGGGGGGGAAGGAGAGAAAGACACAGAGACAGAGAGAGACAGACAGACAGACAGACACAGACAGAGCGAGAGCAAAAGCGATCGACCGACAAAGAGAGAGAGAGAGAGAGAGAGAGAGAGAGAGAGAGAGAGAGAGGGAGAGAGAGAGAGAGAGGACAGACAGAGACAGACAGAGACCCAAGAGCAAAAGCGAATCGACCCGAGAGAGAGAGAGAGAGAGAGAGAGAGAGAGAAGAGAGAGAGAGAGAGAGAGAGTGAGAGAGACAGACATACAGACCGACAGACAGACAGACAGACAATCAGATAGAAAATGAGCGATCGACAGAGAGAGAGAGAGAGAGAGAGAGAGAGAGAGAGAGATAGTAGAGAAAGAGAGGAGTTCTCCGGGAGAGAAAGCAAGCGATCGACACCCCCCCCCCCCCCCCCCTCCCCCTCCCCCCCCCCCCCCCCCCCCCCCCCCCCCCCCCCCCCCCCCCCCCCCCCCCCCCACACA
>JADBJO010000915.1:29668-32168 GCA_016801955.1 Conus betulinus | reverse complement strand
ACTGCAAGGCAAGTCATGCAGCTCACACTGTGAAATTAGAGAGAGAGAGAGAGAGAGAGAGAGAGAGAGAGAGAGAGAGAGAGAGAGAGAGAGAGAGAGAGAGCAGAGCCAAACACAGTAAACGCCAAACACATCTCCTGGCACAACCAGAGTTACGACTCCTGCCAGCCACCCAACCTCGTGGGAAAACAAGGAGGACAATGAATCCATCAACACCTCAGCTACCTCCTCTCGCAGCCATGAACGAGCACAGCAGTGAAAGCAAGAAAGCCTCACGATGGCCTCCACGATAAGCCATGTCTGAAGAACGTGATCCCCACGAAGCATGGATACAGGCCTTTAACAACCAATCATCCACATCCCCACGAGACATGGATACAGGCCTTTAACGACCTATCATCCCACATCCCCACGAAGCATGGATACAGGCCTTTAACGACCAATCATCCCACATCCCCACGAAGCATGGATACAGGCCTTTAACGACCGATCATCCCACATCCCCATGAAGCATGGATACAGGCCTTTAACGACCTATCATCCCACATCCCCACGAAGCATGGATACAGGCCTTTAACGACCATCATCATCCCACATCCCCACGAAGCATGGATACAGGCCTTTAACGACCGATCATCCCACATCCCCATGAAGCATGGATACAGGCCTTTAACGACCAATCATCCCACATCCCCACGAAGCATGGATACAGGCCTTTAACGACCTATCATCCCACATCCCACGAAGCATGGATACAGGCCTTTAACGATCCTATCATCCCACAGCCCCACGAAGCATGGATACAGGCCTTTAACGACCGATCATCCCACATCCCCACGAAGCATGGATACAGGCCTTTAACGACCGATCATCCCACATCCCCACGAAGCATGGATACAGGCCTTTAACGAGCCTATCATCCACATCCCCTTGAAGCATGGACACAGGCCTTTAACGACCTATCAACCACATGCCCACGAAGCATGGACACAGGCCTTTAACGACCGATCAACCACTGAGGCAGACCAAAGAGGAGGTTCCAGGGGTGTACCTCCCCGCTTCCACTATGGACACTGGCAGAAGAATCAAACCAAAATAAAGAGATGAGGTGAAAGCCCCGACCCTTGCTGCTAACATCACAGAATGCCGAACGGATTCTGATGCCTACATATATCGCCTTTCTCACTGATGCTTGCTCTGTCCTTGAATGACTGTCAGTAGGCAAAGTATCCCATCTGTAAGAGGCTGTAAGAAACAGAAGGCGTATTAAGAGGCTCTTCGGTTTTCTACAGAACGACGAGGCTGGCAAAATGGCAGGGCTGGGCACAGATGATGGACACGAAGTGAGAGGCTCACACCGGTTTTTGTACTCCCAGTTCTTATAGAACAGAGGTTACTTTACAATGGAAATGAAGAAATGTTGTCTGCGTATCTGTGTGTCTGTCTGTCTGTGTGTCTGTCCGTGGTGTAAATGTGTTCCACGCGCTCCAGACAAAACTTCTGGGCCGATCTTTTTGAAAATGTGTACGTATGTTCATTATGGGTCACGGGATGATGCCGATGTTTTATTTTACCAGAATAGCCGTTACTAGCGGCTATAACGGCCCCAAACGGTCTTCTTCTTTATGGAATATCTCAGAAAGTATTTGGCCGATTTATAAGCGGTTTGGACACGCGCATTCAAGATAAACATGGAACACGTTTATATGCTTTGCATCTTGTTAAACAGAACGACGAAGACAGGCAGAATACAGCGCTGGACACAGATGATGAATCGATGTCAGTATCAAAAAGATAACACCATCAATAAATCACAATGCAGAGCACCATAGCTGCAGGATAGTTACCATCAGCTGAACAGGCAGAAATACCATGGTTATCTTCCGCCTGCGGACTGGACAAAACCGTCCAGACTGTCACTCATTTGTACGGATGATTCCACCTCAAGCCCTTATCTCTCAAACCTTTCGCGGTGGCAGACGATTCCACGACGCGCATTCTCCAAGACTGGGGGAACCTTCCAGTGGACTGAGGGAGAAGACATGGCCGATGACCACCACTCCATGGGGAAAGCCGTTTGACCATGTCTAGGCTGTGAGGAGAACTATCTTTTCCAGCCTGACCACCAGTCTCTGATTAAGCGTAACGATGTTGCAAAAAGAAGTAGAAATGGATTTATTTTTCATCTTTGATTTTTTTGTGCTCGTGCTCGGTTTTTTTTTTTTTTTTTTTTTTGCATTCAGTCTGTTCAAACATGCTAACGCATCCACAATGCCCGAAACCAAGAAGAACAATTCTTTGAAATCTTGAAATCAAATTGAAAAAATAAATCTTGAAATCTCCTATTTTGATGTCTCGCATCTTGAAATCGAGAAAATTAACGCTCTCTCTCTCTCTCTCTCTCTCCTCTCTCTCTCTCTCTCTCTCTCTCTCTCTCAATGTGTGTCCCGTTCTTCTTGCTCCTCCCTCCTATTGACTGTGCGATCTCCATCTTTCCTCC
>JADBJO010000915.1:12500-24588 GCA_016801955.1 Conus betulinus | reverse complement strand
GGAGGGAGTGGGCGACGATGAGAGACAGAGACAGAGACAGACCGGGACCGACAGGACAGACCAGACAAGAGAGACAGGACCATACAGACACAAGGAAACTATAGAAATCCACAGTGCGGTGCCAATGGGAGGGCACACAGGGGGCCCCCAATGGGTGATGGTTAATTAGAGAGTTTAATGTCCCTTGGCACCGTGCCATCTCTCCTCTCCCTGCCAATGAATTAGTATTCGGTCGCAACAACAGCCAACCTCCCTGGAGACCGCGGTTTGCGCGTGCACCTCTGGGGAGCATCCCATGGAGTGCATGAATAGGGGCGGGGCGCTGCCAAGAGGCAGACACCAGAAGCATGGTAAACGAACGCGCGCGTCGTGGTAATGTTGTGTTTTCGGTGCTGTGTGTATATATATATAATATATATACTAATATGTGTTTGTGTTTAATGTGTGGTTGTTCTGTGTTTGTGTGTGGTATATATATATGAGTATTAAGATATATATCTTATATCTAATATATCTATATATATATATATATATATATATATATATGTGTGTGTGTGTGATTGTGTGTGTGGTGGTGTGGTTGTGTGTGTGTGTGTGTGTGTATATATGTTTGTGTGTGTGTGTGGTGTGTCGTGTGTGTGTGTGTGTGGTGTGTTGTATATCTAATATGTGTGTGTGTGTGGTGTGTGTGTGTTGTGGTGTGTGTGTAGTGGGCCGTTCTGTTGTGTCGCGTTGCGTTGCTTTGACCCCCCGTGTGTGTGTGTGGTGTGTGCGTGTTGTGGGTGTTGTGTGTGTGTGTGTGTGTGAGTGGTGTTTGTGTGTGTTGTGTGTGTGTTGTGTGTGTGTGTGTCGGTGTGTGTTTGTGTGTGAGAGTTTGTGAGAGGAGTGTGTGTGTGTGGTGAGAGTAGAGAGCGAGGTTTTGGAGGAGAGAGAGAGGAGAGAGATAGAGAGAGGAAGAGAGATTTTGCTGTGTGTGTGTGTGTGTGTGCGTGTGTGGCCTGCGTGTTTACGGTGTGGAGGGCTCACACAAACGCACATACACGACATTCCTCAAACACAGCACACCACACACACACACACCACACACACACACACACACACACAACCCACACACACACACACTCACGAACACATTACACACACCCACACACACCCACACCACCACCATCACGCCCCCCAACACACCCCACACACACCACACACACACCACACACACACGATATCTCTCTCTATCTAGCTTCCTTCTCTCTCACCTACTCTCTGTAGTTTCTGTGTTGTGGTGTCGAGAATCATGCCTGTATATGTTGTGTTTTTGTTACTTTTTTTAAAAATCTAAACACCAAAAGTAACAAACCACCGCAGAATAGCCTAAGAGTAGGTAGTAGTAGCAGAGTAGGTAGTAGTATCGATGATAGTGTTCAGTGGTAGATATCACGTAACTTCTTTTCAGTGTGTGTACACGCCAAAGTCCCTACCCTGTCCCTGGTCTGCACCCCCCCCTCCCCACCCCTTTCCTCAAATGTTATTAAAGAAAAAGGAAAAGGATTAACTGAATTCTCCCATGCCTCCACCTAACCCTCTTCTTCCCGTCGTTCTTGTTCTCTCTCCTCTCTCTCTCTTCCCTCTCTCGGAGCTTCTCTCTCTCTTCTCTCTTCTCTTCGCTCCTCTCCCCCTCTCCCTCCTTCTCTCTCCTCCTACTAGTTCTCACTCTCTCTCTCTCTTATCTCTCTTCTCTCTCTGTCTCTCTATTTTTATCATTCTCTTGCTCTCTTTATCGTTCTCTGGATCTCTCTTCTCTGCTCTCTCTCTCTCTCTCTCTCTCTCCTCTCTCTCCTCTCTCTCTCAGTAGTCGTTCTCTCTTCCTCCCTCCCTCTCTCTCTCTCTCTCTTTATCGTTCTCACTCTCTTTTTCTTTCTCTCTCTCTCTCTTCTCTTTATCGTTCTCTCCCTCCCTCCCTCTCTCTCGCTCTCTCTCTATCTTTTTTTGCTCTCTCTCTCTTTCTCTCTCTCTCTCTTCTCTCTCTCTCTCTCTCTCTCTTCTCTCTCTCTGTCAGTATCGTTCTCTCTTCCTCCCTCCCTCTCTCTCTCTCTCTCTTTATCGTTCTCACTCTCTTTTCTTTCTTTCTCTCTCTTTCTCTTTATCGTTCTCTATCCCCCCCCTCTCTCTCGCTCTCTCTCTCTCTATCGTTTTTTTGCTCTCTCTCTCTCTCTCTCTCTCTCTCTCTCTCTCTCTCTCTCTCTCTCTCTCTCTTCAATGAATGGAACTTCCTGCAGTTTTGCCCAGGGTGTGACACCTGTTCTGCAATTTTTGCATTTGAGGGCTTTCCATAAGGGCGGCCAGACTAAATATAGAAAATCAATCTTCTTCTGCCAGAATCCTGTCTGTCAGTCTGTTGGTGTGCCTCGTTCTTCTTCATTCTTCTGTCTGTTCGCCTGCCTGCTTCCTCACCCCACCCCTCTCTCTCTCTCTCTTCTCTCCCTCTACTCTCTTTCTCTCTCTTTAACTCTCTCCATTTATTTACACAAGGCAATTACCCCCCCTCCCTCTCCCTCCCCTATCTTTCTCTCCCCCTTTCTCTACTCTCTCTGACTCTCTCCATTTATTTCCTCGAGGCAATTAATAATACCCCCCTCCTCCCACCTCTCTTTCTCTCCCTCTCTCTCTATCTTTCTCCATTTATTTACACAAGGCAATTAAAACTCCCCCTCCTCCCCCTCCCTCTTTCTCTCCCTCGCTTTCCCTCTCTCCATTATTTTACACAAAGCTTTTAAAACTCCCCAATCCCCCATCCCCCCCCTTCATACCGCATGTCTGCTGGTTCCAGAGTTAATGCTGCGCTCACCAACAAATACCCTATCCAGCAGTGGGTTCCCGGATCACAGTCTGAGAGCAAAGGAACCCTTCAAGCCATCTTGTCAGTCACATCCCAAATCTTAGGTATCAGACATTTAACATATCTATTTTTCTAAATGCCCATTAAAAAAACAACCAAAATACGTCTAACACCGATCTGAATTAAAGAAACAGAAAGAGCAAAGCGTTGCAGAGGCTACGTAGGCGACGGGTTGCACGTACAAGCGTAGTACGTGACTGTACTGTACTTAGGATAGAGAATGGGCTCTGCTGGTGCTGTGTGTGCGTCACCTTAGCACTAATGCTACAGTGAAGTCCGGCGCTAGTCTTGCCGGTCCTCAGGCGTCTCAATGCCCAGGGGCATTACTTTTAACGGGTAAGGTGTTTATACCATGACAAGAAGTGAAAGGCCTCTAGCAACATTATGAAGATCATTTCCCTTTAGTAATAATCCAACCCATGACTTGAGAGAGAGAGAGAGAGAGAGAGAGAGAGAGAGAGAGAGAGAGAGAGAGAGAGAGAGAGACAGAGAGAGAGAGAGACAGAGAGAGATAGAGAGGGTAGATGCAAGAAACATGAGACGCAGTCTTTTCATTCGATAATGCCCTGTGTTGTGGAGGCTTCAAAGAAAGAATTTTTTTTAGCTTTGTTCATTTATTTTCACGTTATACGCTATCACAAAAAACAAACAAACAAACAAACAAAAAAAAACCCGCAGCGTTTTCAAATTGCCGACCTGCTGTTTTCATCGCATTGACTATGGCGGTCGAGCTTGTTGTCGTCGTCAACGATGATCAACGACAGGATTGCACATGTCGCTGTTGTCCCCATACTTATTGCTTCGCTGTCAGGCAGCAGCAAACTCTGCTACAGCCAGACTGCAGCGCTGTGAGCCATGGCTGCAAGGAACTATTTTCTGTGGAACACACAGCCGTTCTCGTCTGCTGTGATCGGATTGTCATGGGAGCCAGAGCCTCGATCGAGTTTATCATAAAAAAATCCGTTCATTCGCTCATAGAATGCTCAGTGTTGACCTCGCTCTATCAGGAAAAAGGTATTGAAATGAAGAACTTTGATACTGTCGTTACTGTCTTGTATGGTTCATACGGTGCTGAAGTTGCCATGGTTCTTTCGCAGTCACAGCTTGCGAATTTTTTTTTTTTTTTTTTTGGATAAAGATCAACAATTTTGTGTACCACTTGGGCATTTCACTTAATATGTCAATATGCATACATCAGATGTGAAATTGAAAGTACTAACACGGATGATAAGTTGAGTATGGATTTTTTTAAAATAAAGAAATGTCTTATATCATCTGGCGATGAAAGGACATTAAAAAAACTACTGAACTGAACTGAATTGATCGTTCATCATAAATAAAAACAAAAAAAAAAAAACTATTTCAGCAAACTGCAATACGTAGTGAAACGATACCACGAGCGAATTAGCCTCGCAGGTTTTTTTTTTTTTCCCTCAGAAACTGACATCAGATTGGAGATGTAGCAAACGCCACGATGCACGCTTATATCGGCACAGCATGTTTGGCAATTCCTGTGGAAAGATGTATATCTCTGTCGGAGTGAACAGAGGCTTACGCGGATAACTTGCTGCCCTTGGCAACGAAAAATATTGTCAGGTTCTTGGCGCGTATCTCACACAGTGCGGACTAGCTTCACTCCGAAAGACATTGAACGACCGACCTTGTCTCTCTCTCTCTCTCTCTCTCTCTCTCTCTCTCCTTAAAGTCGACCTAACATACAAACATAAAAACACATCGTCATGCTGTTCATACTCAACCATTCACCGAGCAATGAAATGCAAGATTCCCCCCCCCCCCCTCCCCCCAAACCACCGTTCCACGCCATCAAGCCCCAATCCCCCCCCCCTGCTCCCCACCCCCTGCAACCTTCGCCCTCCTTCACCCGCTCACCCTCCCGCCCTCTCCCACTCTCCGTACCCTCCCTTCCCCTCTCCTCCCCTCCCCGTCGCTACCGTCTTCTCCCTCACGACCCAATAATCGGAATCGGTGGAATTAATAATCCACAGTCTGCCAGCTTCATAAGAGAGTCGAGAGTCTGTTGATAGCGTTTGTTTCCAAAGCACAGCTTCGAGGTAATAATTTCGCTCCCCGACACTGAAACCGCGATATTGGACGCGGACCACGTTGAACAGGCGCAAAGCGGTTTTTCTCTGTGTTTCCAGTCGTAAAGAAGCTTGAAGCGACTGGTGTGTGGTGGCCTGCTCCTTTGGTTTACAAAGAAATGCGACAGAGATAATAACAGTGATGTTTATTTCTATAGCGCATATTCCATACAGGTGCCATATGAGAACAGAATGCAGGCAGCTCAAATCTACAAGAATGGAAAGTATGCTGATCTGGCAAACAGCCTGAGGAGAGAAGGCTATCAGGTCAAAGTCCTCACAGCAGAAATTGGAGCTAGGGGGTTTGTAGGAACGTCTGCATACAGCCTCATGAAACAGCTCTCAGTTGCAGGGAGGGAGGGAAAAACAGAGCCTGAAAGCAATGGCAGAAGCAGCAGAGGTGTTCAAGCTGGATCTGGTCAAGGAGGAACAAAAGTGAACTTCATAAGGCTTAAATTTCCTACAAATATCAGGTGTCCCAGTGGCTCAGTGGTTAGTGCGCGAATCATTAAGTGGAAAAATGAGCATGTCCAGAAGGGCATGGGTTCGACCCCAGCCATGGTTCGTCCCGAGATAGGAAAAAAAGGGCAGCAGAGGGACATCCGGAGTCATGAACCGGGTGTGGCCCAACCCCGTGTGTGTGTAATAACCTTACAAATATCACAATTATTCATATTAGTAACATTAATGATTAAATATTATAATGACAATTAAAACACATCACACACAAATTCGTTTTTTTTTTTTTTTTAAAACGAAGGAAACATCACAGAACATTTTAATATAATATATAAACCACTCTCACTAAGATCCTTGATTAACACTCTGTATATCAATACTAGAACAAATCACAGGGAAAACAACGGGCCAGGTTTTTAAACGCTCTGGCAGTATGATTTCAGCTCCTTTGCGATTAAACATCCCTTTGGACGAGACAAACCTTGTCTGTGTAGGTAGAAACCATAAAGAATATCTATTGTTATAAATATGTATTGCCATTTTTTATAATTCGACGCATAAAGACTACTTATGTAGTCCCGGCCTACCCCCGGCCAGAGGCCAAGCGCTAAGCGCTTTACCATCCGCATTCTCGTTTACACAACAAGGCTGCCTACCTGGGTAGCGCCGACTGACAAGCTGCCCGCTGGCGCTTCATTCAGTCGTTTCCCGGACTCGTTCAGTCGATATCGTTCATTCAATTCAACAACTCTTTCCTTCTGTGGATTGCTTACAGCAGAGTGCATGTTATGTATAACATGTCATCCATACCAACGGTCAAACTGGCCTGCTCTTCCGAAAGTTGGTGATGGGGATTTAATGTGTGTGCGTGATGTAATGCGTGCGTTCACACACACGGAACCTCGGTTTATAGTCTCATTCGAAAGGACTGTTTGGGAAATGGAGTCAGAACCAATGTTAACTCCGAGGGAAGAACTCCTCCTCTGTACCGAAACAGCCCAGCGGAGATTCGAACCCGCCACCCCAGGATCACCAAGATTACAAGTCCGGCGCTCTATCAACCGAGCTATTCCGGCCCCCAAGTGCCCCCTTATCCCTCATACGGGGGCCGCTTACTCAAGCCGCAACTACTATTGTGAGTGCTATGCGTCATCTGGATCAGAAAAGGCCTGACAGAACCACCACCGAAATGACTCGGCAGCAGGGCGGAGTCTCTCCTGCGGCAGGCAGCCTCAGGGCGACTTGATAACACTTGCATGGCAGCGGCTGGGAATGTGGGCAGTAAGAATGAGCAGAATGGGAATAGTGTCAATGTAGGAGGACATGAGACGGATGTGTCCAAACAGACATATATGCACACAGATACAGACACACACAGATACAGACAGACAGACAGACACACAGATACACACACACGCACACACACACACACACACACACACACACACACACACACACACACACACACACACACACACACACTCACTCGTGCCCGCGCGCACACTGAAACTGAAACCATTAATTGTCAGATTAACGAGAGGTGGTGCTGACAACACACACACACACACACACACACACACACACACACACACACACACACACACACACACACACACACACAGACACACACACACAGAGCACAGCACAGCACAGCACAGCACAGCAAAGCACAGCATGCCACACTTGAGGCCACCACGACCACACACGCACACACACACACACAAAACATGGGAACACCCACGCGAAAAAAAAAGAGAAAAATCCATGACTTCCTAGATACTTGAACGAAGTAGACTGGAAAACAGGAAATTATCCGCAATACTGTTGAGAGAGAGAGAGAGAGAGAGAGAAGAGAGAGAGAGAGAGAGAGAGAGAGAGAGAGAGAGAGAGAGAGGACTATTCGCCCTCTCACGCCCCCCCACCCCCTCCCTATTCCCTTCATTTCTCCAACCTTTCTGTTCCCTCTCCCCACCCCTACGTCAGTCAGTCAGTTAGTCTCTGTCTCCCTGTCTGTCCGTCTGTCTGTCTCTCTTTCTCTCTTTTTTCTCTCTCTCTCCCCTCTCCCTCTCTCTTTTTTATTTCTCTCTCTCCCTCCCTCTCTCTCTTTCTCAATGTCTCTCTCTCCCTCTCTCTCCCTCTCTTTTTCCTCTCTCTGTCTTTCTCTCTCCCCCCCTCTCCCCCTCTGTCTCTTTCTCCCTCCCCCCTCTCTCTCTCTCCCCTCTGTCTCTTTTTTCTCTGTCTACTTTCCTCTCTCTCTCTCTACCTACCCCTCTCTCTCTTTCTCCCCTCTTTCTGTCGTTCTCTCCCCACCCCCCTCTCTCTCCCTCTCCCTCTGTCCCCCCATCCCCTCTCTCTCCCTCTCTTCCTCCTCTCTGTCTCTGTCTCTCTCTCTCACTCCCTCTCTCTCCGACCCCCCCCCCCCCCCCCCTCTCTCTCTCTGTGGTTGGACGTTTGGAGCAGCAAGGATTTAATGAAAGTCCCTGTGGTATTTTCTGGCAAAATAGGGCGACGAAAAAAAAAAAAAAAAACAAAAAAGGGGTGGGGGAAGTGGGGAGTGGGAGGAAAAGGGGGGGGGGGGGGGGGGGTGTGTGTGTGAAGATACAAAGGTAGGCCCTATGACCATCTCGCTGAGGTCGTTTGAAATACTCAGCGTGAGAAGAGAGAGAGAGAGAGAGAGAGAGAGAGAGAGAGAGAGGAGAGAGAGAGAGAGAGAGAGAGAGAGAGAGAGAGAGACAGAGAGACAGAGAGACAGAGAGACAGAGAGGGAGAGAGAGAGAGAGAGAGAGAGGTAGAGAGACACACAGACAGGCAGGCAGCAGGCAGGCAGGATAGAGAGAGAGGGAGAGAGAGGGAGAGTGAGAGAGAGAGAGGGGCAGGAGAGAGAGAGAGAGAGGCAGGCAGGCAAGGCAGGCAGAGAGAGAGAGAGAGAGGATGAGGATGAGAGAGACAGAGAGAGAGAGAGAGAGCGACGGAGAGAGAGACCAGGCAGGCAAAAACAGACAGGACCAGTGAGAGAGAGAAAGACAGACAGAGAACAGAGAGACAGAGACAGGGGGGCAGGCAGTTAGAGCGAGGAGAGGGGGGAGGGGAGACAGCAGAGAGAGAGAGAGAGAGAGGAGGTTGGGTGAGAGAGAGAGAGAGATGAGAGTCAGAGAAAGAGACAGAGAGAGAGGCAGACAGTTAGAGAGAGAGGGGGCAGGGGAGAGAGAGAGAGAGAGGGACAGAGACAGAGACTCAAAGAGAGGCAGAGCGTTACACAGAGAGAGAAAAATGTGCGCGATTGCAATGAGGGAAGAGGGGGGGGGCAGAGAGGGAGAGAGATGAGAGAGAGAAGAGAGGAGAGAGAGTTAAGAGATGAGAGAGAAGGAGAGTGAGAGCTGTTGTCCAATGAGAGAAGGAGAGAGATAGAGGTGAGGAGAGAGAGATGGGAGGAGAGAGAGGAGTCGGAGCGGGATGGGGGGGTAGAGACGGAGGGTGAGAGAGAGGAGAGAGATGTCGAAGGATGTGAGCGAGGCAATACTGTGAGAGCTTTTAGAGGGCTTTGTACGAGGGGGGAGTCAAGATGGAAGTTCGATGTGAGCCATATTGAATCCTGCATCACTGTGAGAGAGCTTTTAACTTTGTACGCGATACCAGTCAATATGGCCATGTGTGCATGCCATATGATGGGATTTAATCAAAGTTTCTCACTGTCACTATGTGTGTGTGTGTGTGTGTGGGTGTGTGTGTGTGTGTGTGTGTGTGTGTGTGTGTGTGTGTGCCTACGTGCGTTCGTGTGTGTGTGTGTGTGGTGTGTGTGTGTGTGTGTGTGTGTGTGTGTGTGTGTGTGTGTGTGTTTATCTGTCTGTCTGTCTGTCTGTCGTCTGTCTATCTGTCTGTCTGTCTGTCTGCCCTGCCTGCTGCCTGCCTGCCTGTCTGCCTCTTTTTCTTTTTTCTCTTTATGTTCCTTTTTGTTTTTCTTTCTCTCTGTCTGCCTGCCTGTTTGCCTGCCTGTCTGTCTCCCTCTCTCTGTCATTCTCTTTCTGTTAATCTTTGTTTCTCTCTCTCTTTCTGTCTCTCTTGTCTCTCGTCTCTTCCTTCTTCTGTCCCTCTGTTTGTTTCTCTCTTCTTCACTTAGTTTTGTTTGTTTGTGTCTGTCTGTCTATCTGTCTGTCTCTTTTGTCTCTTTCTTTTCACATTCTGTTTCTCCCTTTTCCTACCCGCCCACCCCCCTCTCTCTCTCTCTCTCTGCTGGTACCCCCCAATCTATGTAAGTGATGCTTACCATTCCCTATGTCATTTGAAGAAAAAACGGACAGTCATAGACCCTGATCGAACTGATGACAAAGTCTGAAACTTTCGGCCCTCATTCATATCCGAAGCTCTTGACAGCATCAAATACATTTTGCTTTGAAAAAACAGAAAAAAAAAAAACCAAAAAAGAAGCAATTTTTTCCACCTTAACTCAAAGTTGCCTAAGTGATTCCTATGAACTAGTCAGTCACAGACCCCTCATCTATCTTGTCAATGCTAGCTAAGCTTTGAGAGAACAGCACACAAACACTTTCATAACAATCTCGAGTCGTGTCATTTACTTAGCGAAAATCAGTCTGGTTTCGGAAAAAAAAAAAAAAAAAGTGGGGGATTTTGAAAAGGCCTTTGATGTTATGGGCAAAAACTTATCATGCAAAAAAAAAATCCATCGTGAGTCATAACTGGAAACATACTCAAGGTAATTTCATCATTTCTCAAGAGTTTGCCAACAAACTTTCAGTCTAAAATTTTTCAACGTACGCAATACCACTCATCGTAAATGGTGTAACCAAGAGCTCAGTGTCAGGTCCGCTCCTCTTCTCTGTCTATGTAAACGACCTACCTCTTCACATTGAAGAATCCTCTGAATTATATTTTTTTTATAATGATACCTTCAGTTTCCAGCTTAAATTCTATTTCACAGCACGTCATATCACATCACATCACACACACACACACACACACACACACACACCACACACACACACACACACACACACACACACACACACACACAAAAAATTAGAAAAAATGTTGACCTCTGAATGAATGTGAATGAATTGCTTATTTTGAATTGTATCACACACACACACACACACACACACACACAACACACACACACACACACACACACACACACACACACACACGCATACACACACGCGCGCGCGCACACACACACACGCGCACGCACGTACGCATGCATGTGCACGGACGAACGCATGCGCGCCCCCCCCCCCCCCCCCCCCCCCCCCACCCCCCCCCACACACACCCACCACCCCCATCCTCCCCTGTCTCCCCCTCCCCTCCCCCCCCCCCCACCCTTCAAAAGAAAAAAAGAAAAAAAAAAAAAAGAAAGAAAGAAAAGAAAAGCAATCAACCTAAGAAAAAAAAAACCCACCACGACGAGAGTGACCGAATATATAACGATTCTCCTCCGTTCTTATCAGTAATAATAATAATAATTAAAAAAAAAGCCAAATTGAATATTTCTAGTAGGTCTAGTCTTTTAGGCGTTATAATCAACAAGGATTTTTAAAAGTGCTGCTCACATGAGGGAAATAAAACACCTGCAAAACAGACTCCAGACATACGTTGCAGTTGTACAGTATCTATCACTTCAGGAATTCCATGCCAGGAAATCATTCCAGCATGCATCCTCTGTCCAGTCACCTACAGTTTGACGATATTTAACTCTTTCAGTACAGGTCTAGTTGCAAAGTGAGACGACTGCAGGCGGAAATCTCAACAAACTGGAAAATGATTGCTAAACCTCTGGTCAGAAAAAACGTTGACAAACGAACCAAAAGACAAAACACGACGCGTTTCGACCTCTTAGGTTTTCTTCAGGCAAGATACACAACACTCAGGACAACGAAAATGAACGAGCAATCACTTCTCTTCATCCAGTTAGTGGGGTCAGCCTACTTTCTCTGGCCGCTTAAAATTGATCTGATAATGTCAGGATCCTTCACTTTTTGTCCTGAGGAAATTTGAGACCACTATTTTCACGGTCTTACTGTCCTTCAAATATACGTTAAGGTTCATCAGGACAAGAATGTGGTCACTACCAACGTTAGTTCCAGGAGATGAGCCTGTTGTGGCTCTATCGATGCCAGACCTGCTCCGATTCTTCACCAGAACAAAGTTTATCTGGCTCTGACATTGAGCGTTTGGGGAGTGCCAGTATGCATCATGCACAGTACACAGTACATCATAATGTAATACAATGTGATAAAGTACAGTTCATTACATCATTGGACAAAGCAATTAAAAAACACAACACAGTTCGTTACATCACAGCGCAAAGGAACAGAAGACGTTTTACCACAGCACAGGAAATTTAAATACAATTCAACACAGTTCACGCCAGCACAATAGAGTGCAGATACGGTTTTTTTTTCAGTATAGTACAATATAATACAGTACACTTCACTGAAACACAGTACAATGCAATATCATGCAATGAAGTACAATGACTTGCTGTACAGTACACTGTACTATGATACAATGCTGTGCACGGCGGTTACAGTACAATGCAATACAATTCACCAAAGGACCGAGTAATGCAGTTCACTCTGACTCAGTTCTCTACAAAACAATACAATAGCAAACAGAACA
>JADBJO010000914.1:467500-531162 GCA_016801955.1 Conus betulinus | reverse complement strand
GACTAAGCGTGTTAACACACTGTTACCACGTTTACACATGTCACATTCCCCTTTCTTTAGGAAAACAAAAAAGAACTCTTTTCCAATTCTACCTTACAACCAAATTGGATGTCTCTGTTCCTAATACCTCCACGTTAACAAAATACACACATTATTCCCAATGAACCAATTCTTTCATTCCCCTATGTCTAATTATTACACAGTCCATTACCATCCTGTCCAGGTTTCATAATGCTTCACGTTTTTCTGATTGCGTTGTAGTCTTCAATTTCATTCATATTTCAGAAAATCCGGTCTCTTGCTCTGTCTACCAGACCTTGTTCGGTAAGGGACATTAACAAGTTCGGGTTGTCCTACATGTGTTGGCTGTGTGGCCATGTCGGGTTCCTTGTCGTTGGCTGTCTCAGACTGGCTCCTCGGGGATGGTTGATCTGACTCAGGCGGCTGTTGCCCGTTTTGTCAGGCTGCTCCACTGACGTTCCTTCCAGCGTCTGTGTTGATGAATGACGTTTTGCTGTTGCTTGCAGGGAATGTCTTGCTGCTGGCTTCCAGACTTCTTCCTTCCCTGGACTAGTCCATGAGTGTGGACCGTTTGCTGAAGCTCTGTTTCTGCTGTGTCCCGTAGCTGTCGGCGATTTCTTCTGAACTGACGTCCGTCCTCTGTGCGAATGTTGTATGACCGGACATTCACCTGTCGGTCTACCTTGGCACTGACCCACTTTTTGGATCCTGGCGGCTGGAATCTCACAATCTGTCCTGGAATAAGTTCTGTTAGTTCTACAGCACTTCTGTTGTAATAATGGGCTTGCTTCGTTTTTCTTTTTTCAAGCTCTTTCTTGGATGATACAATTGCAGGCTTCAGTAAAGTCCTTGAAGTTGGCACTTGAGTTCTCGTCCTTCTGCCAAACAGTCTTTGAGCAGGCGAACTGTTCACCGTTTCTGTGGGGATGTTTCTCAACTCGAGTAGAGCGAGGAAGACATCTTGATGGTTGTATTCTGCTTTTTTTTTTCATACACATCTTGGCAGCCTTCACTGCGCTCTCTGCTTTCCCGTTGGATTGTGGGTAATGTGGGGAGCTTGTCACATGTTCAAATCCGTATGTTTTGCTGAACTTCCCAAACTGGATGGATGTGAACTGAGTTCCACAGTCTGTTGTCAGGCGTTCTGGTATTCCGTGTCTCGCCATGTGTTTTTCAGGCAGATGATGACTTCTTTAGATTCTCTCGTTTGCAGACGATCAATCTCGAAGAAGTCTGAGTAATGATCGACCGTAACCAGATATTCGTTGCTGTTGTGTTCGAATACGTCACAGGCAATGTGTTGCCAGGGTAGGTCAGGGATTGCTGTGCTGATGAGGGGTTCTTTTTGCTGGCCACGTTGGAATGTGTTGCAGGCGCTGCATGCATTTCTTAATGAAGTCTTCGATGTCCAAGTTCATCCTCGGCCAGTAGACTACCTCACGTGCTCTTCTTATGCAACTCTGAATTCCTGAGTGGCTTGCATGGAGTTTTCCTATGACGTCTTCTCTTTCGTCTTCTGGAACGATCACTCTGTGGCTTTTGAAGACAAGACCATTCTGGACTGACAGTTCTTCCTTGAAAGGGAAGTAGTCTTGTAACTGCAGTGGAAGTTGTCGTTTCTCCTCAGGCCAACCTTGTAGTATGACAGCTTTGAGAGTTTTCATGGTTGGATCTTCCTGTGTGGTTGCTGGAGACTGTTCAGTCTCTCTTCGCTGATGGCCAGTTCTTGAAGGGGATCAGTGTTCTCCAGTTCTGTGTAGAAGATAGCTTCTTTGTGGGTGACTTGCTGATCCGCCTTTCCGCTGACTGCTCTGCTGAGGGTATCAGCCAGATACATCTCAGCTCCGCGCTTGTTGTACACTACTGTGTATCTAAACTTTTGAGTTCTGAGTAGCATGCGCTGAATCCTCTTTGGCGCTGAAAGTAGGCTTTCTTGTGAATAGTCTCAAGCGGCTTATGGTCAGTCTCTACCAGGATGTCTCTTCCATAGACGTACCTTTCAAACCTTTCCAGTCCAAAGAGTATTGCCAACATCTCTTTTTCTATTTGAGCGTAGCTCTGTTCTGTTTCCGTCAATGCTCGCGAAGCGTACTGTATTGGTTGACCTTCCTGCATGAGACATGCTCCTAGTCCACACTGTGAAGCATCACACTGAAGTGTGGTCGTAGACTTTCCTGAAGAGTCAAAGTATCGAAGCACAGGGCGGCTCAGAAAGTATTCTCTTCACTTTCTTCAAAGCTTCACCATGGACATCTTCATCCCATCTGAAGTGGACGTCCTTTCTCACAAGTTGTCTGAGCGGTGCTGCTGCTTTCAGAAAGATTTGGTGCGAACTTCTGAAGGTAACCGACTACACCCAGTAGTCTCTGCACTGCTGCTTTGTGTTCAGGGACTGGGAGTTGTTGGACAGCGTCCAGTTTCTTTGGATCGGCTTTCAAGCCTTCTCTTGAAAAGATGTGCCCCAAGTATGATATCTCCGTTTGTTTCAGCTCAATCTTCTCTTTGTTTAGCTTGATTCCGGTGTCCCGACATCTTTGTAGTAAAACGGTTCAGGTTGGCATCATGGTCTTTTTCTCCTGCTTCCTCGGTTGCTCCTTTGCCAAAAACAAAAATGTCATCATGAACCGCTACCACGCCTGGCAGTCCTGCCAAAGCCGTGTCAATCCTCCTCTGGAATTCTTCTGGGGCTGGTGAAATTCCAAATGGCATCCGTTTCCACCGGTACTTGCCAAAAGGAGTCTCAAAGGTCGTCAGGTAACTGCTATCTTTGTCCAGTACCACGTGCCAAAACCCGTTTCTGGCATCCAAGTGTGTGAAAATATTTGGCATCCTGGAGGAGTGGCAGTACATCATCAACAGTTGGAATGGGGTATTCGTTTCTCCTTAGGGCTTTGTTGAGTGGTTTGGGATCAATGCACAGTCTGACCTTCCCGTTGCCCTTTGTTGCCCACGACCAAGCTGCTGATCCACTCTGTTGGGGTGTCTACTTTGGTGACAACATCCAATTTCTCCAACCTTTTCAGCTCGTTCTTCACCTTCTCTTGGACTGCTATCGGCACTTTCTGCAAGGCATCTTCACTGGTGCAGTGCTGGGATCGGTTTCCAGATGGAGTTTTCCTTCTAATTTTCCTTCTCCTTCAAACACATCTTTGTATCTTGTGAGTGAGTATGTCCGTTGCGTTTGCCTCTTCAGCTTTCTGATCTGCTGCTATTGTTGCAATGTTCACTTCGTTGATTGTCAACAGCTGCATGTATTGTACAGCTTTCAGTCCCAGTACTGGCTTGCAGTCTGTTTTGGTGATCACGAAGTTGACCTTGTACTTCTTTCTGTTCTTGGGATTCTTCACTCGCAACACTATCTCACCAACAGGCTTCATTTCAGTCCCGTTGAACATCACAAGTTTCTTTTTCGTCTCCCTGCAGGTCAAAGCATCTTTCATCTCCAGTAACTTCGATGTACAGGCTCTCAGACATTACGTTTGTTGTGTTGCTCCTGTATCAAGAAGGAATCTTACCGGCATTTCGTTTATCAGCATTTTTGCTCGTATGTTTTTATCCTTTTTGCTGGTTCTGTCATCAATCTTGAGAATTTTCATCTTCACTTTCTGTGTCTGTCTCTTCTTCGATGTGTCGAATTCTGGTTTTCTTCTGAAACTGCTTGGGTGTTTTGCAGCACAGTGCAAAATGATTATGTGCCCCACAGGCTTTGCATCTTTTTCCAAATGCTGGACATTTTTTTTTTTCCTCTTGGATGATTTCCACCACAATATCTGCATTTCACCCTGGTCTCTGAATTGCTTCGTTTGTTTCTTGTTTTAGTTGCTTTCTTTTCTCGAAATGCTTGGACTTCCTGCGCATCTTGGGGCTTTCTCGTCATTTGAAGGGTTTGTTGCTGACTCGTTTCATGCGCTCTGCACATATCAACACACGCAGTCAATGTCAGCTTTCTCACCTCCAGTAGTTTTGATCGCAGAGTCTCGTCACGCGCACGCCCAACACGATTTGGTCTCTCAGCAATCTGTCTTCCTGTGGACCATAATGCAGGTCTTCACCAGTCTCCTCAGGTCTGCCACAAACTCTTCCATGGACTCTCCCGCTGCCTGATGTCGGCGATTGAACTTGAACGCTTCGTAAGTTTCATTGGTGGAGCCCACACAGTATTCTTCGAATTTTCTGAGAACTGTATCTATGTCATTTCTTTCAGTTTCATCAGCAAATGACAAACCTTCATAGATGTCCAGAGCATCTAGACCAATGCATGAAAGGAAAACTGCTGTCCTGTACTTCGGATCTTCTTCATTCTGATTCGTGACGATTTCGTAGCTGTCCCACAGCCTCTTGAACTTTCCCCAGTTACTCTGAAGATTTCCTCCCTTCACCTCCAGTTTAGGTGTTTCTACGTCTTTACTACATGCTGTCGGATTCACAACTGACACTATACGTTTTACAATGAACACCAATCAGTAACAATTCACCACTACCGTCGGCACGCTGCTGTCAGCTGACTGACTACAGTTAACACACTGTAACACGTTAAGCGGACTAAGCGTGTTAACACACTGTTACCACGTTTACACATGTCACAGGTTCTGATAGTGATTCGTTTCTTAATGATCATGACCAAAGATAAGAGTGGAAGGGAGCAAAGGATGCAAGGATAGATGGGCAATGGGGCGAGGAGAAAATGATAACGGAGGGGCAGGAAAGAAGTATAGTTGAGGAGGGCCTTAGGGGAGACTTTAAACCCGGTGTTTAAAACCTCACACAGACGGAATATCGGGTAGAAGTCGGTTCCACTCGCTGGTGATGAGATGAGAGAAGAACACACCTAAAGATATAACCGGCTTTTTTTCCAGAAAGGAAGAACACAGAACATATGGTCAGTCTGACAGGTGGGTCTTGCACAGGGGGGTGGGAATGGCCTTTTTTGAGGAGTTGATGGAAACCTCTCGATGATGGAGCTGCTGATGAAAAGAATCTAGTTGCATAATGAGACGACTGCAGGCGGAAATCTAAACACATCTTAAATAAATGTTTAGCGAACCGCCCAGAGAAACGTGGACAAACGAGTCACAAGACAAAACACAACGCGTTTCGACCTCTTAGGTCTTCTTCAGGTGAGACACAGACAAATAAAATAACGAAATTTCACTTAGCTTTGATCGCTTCAGATCGCTTTCGAGTTCAGCGCAAGTAAGAAGGCGTTGAATCATTGATGGGTTGGAGGTTTCAGTGTTGGATGTTTCAGTGTTGGGCTAGTTCAGTGGTAGGTTGTCCAGTGGTAGGTTGGAAAGTTCAGTGGTGGATTGGAGGGTTCAGTGATGGGTTGGATGGTCCATTTGGTGGGTTGGAGGGTTCAGCGGTGGGTTTGAGGGTTCAGTGGTGGATTGGAGGGTTCAGTGGTGCGTTGGAGGGTTCAGTGGTGGATTGGAGGGTTCAGTGGTGGGTTGAGGGTCCAGTGGTGGGGTGGAGGTTTCAGTGGTAGGCCGTTGGAGGTTTGTAGTGGGTTGGAGGGTTCAGTGGTGGTTTGAGGGTTCAGTGGTGGGTTGGAGGGTCGAGTGATGCGTTGGAGGGTTCAGTGGTGGGTTGAAGGGTCGGGTGGTGAGTTGGTTCAGTGGTGGATTGGAGGGTTCAGTGGTGGGTTGGAGGGTTCACTGATGGGTTGAAGGGTCGGATGGTGGGTTAGTTCAGTGGTGGGTTGGAGGGTTCAGTGGTGGGTTGGAGGGTTCACTGATGGGTTGAAGGGTGGGGTGGTGGGTTGGTTTCAGTGGTGGGATGGAGGGTTTAATGGTGGGTTTGAGGTTTAGTAGTGGGTTGGAGGGTCGAGTGATGCGTTGGAGGGTTCAGTGGTGGGTTCGGAGAGTCAGTGGTGAGTTGAAGGGTCCAGTGTTGGGTTGTTGGAGGGTTCAGTGGTGGGTTGTTGGAGGGTTCATTGGTGGGTTGTTTGGGGGGTCCAGTGGTGGGTTGTTTGGGGGTCCAGTGGTGGGTTGTTGGGGGGGTCCAGTGGTGAGTTGAAGGGTCCAGTGTTGGGTTGTTGGGGGTTGAGGGTTCAGTGGCGGGTTGTTGGAGGATCCAGTGGTGGGTTGTTAGGGGGTCCAGTGGTGGGTTGTTGGAGGGTCCATTGTTGGGTTGTTGGAGGGTCCAGTGGTGGGTTGTTGGGGGGGGTCCAGTGGTGGGTTGTTGTAGGGTCCAGTGGTGGGTTGTTGGGGGTCCAGTGGTGGGTTGTTGGGGGATCCAGTGTTGGGTTGTTGGAGGGTCCAGTGTTGGGTTGTTGGAGGGTCCAGTGTGGGGTTGTGTTGGAGGGTTCAGTGGTGGGTTGTTGGAGGGTCCAGTGGTGGGTTGTTGGAGGGTTCAGTGGTGGGTTGTTGGAGGGCTCAGTGGTGGGTTGTTGGAGGGTCCAGTGGTGGGTTGTTGGAGGGTCCAGTGGTGGGTTGTTGGAGGGCCCAGTGGTGGGTTGTTGGGGGGGTCCAGTGGTGGGTTGTTGGGGGGGTCCAGTGTTGGGTTGTTGGGGGGTCCAGTGTTGGGTTGTTGTTGGAGGTCCAGTGGGTGGTTGTTGGAGGGTTCAGTGGTGGGTTGTTGGAGGGTTCAGTGGTGGGTTGTTGGAGGGTCCAGTGGTGGGTTGTTGGAGGGTTCAGTGGTGGGTTGTTGGAGGGTTCAGTGGTGGGTTTGTTGGAGGGTCAAGTGGTGGGTTGGAGGGTCAAGTGGTGGGTTGTTGGAGGGTTCAGTGGTGGGTTGTTGGAGGGTCCAGTAGTGGGTTGTTGTAAGGTTCAGTGGTGGGTTGAATGGTCCAGTGGTGGGTTGTTGGAGGGCCCAGTGGTGGGTTTTTGGAGGGTTCAGTGGTGGTGGTTGGAGGGTTCAGGTTCAGTAGTGACTTTGAAGGTTCGGTGGTGACTTGAAGCCTTCAGTTCTGAGTGAGTTGGCGGGTTCGGTGATGGGTTGAAAGGTGTGATGGTGGGTTTGTGGGGTTCAATGTAAAGGGTTCTGGGAGGGTTGGAGGGATCAGTGGAGGGTTCGGTTGTGACTTGGAGGATTCAGTGCTGAGTTGGAGTCTTCAGTGGTGGGTTGAAAGATTCAGTGGTGGGTTGGAGAGTTCAGTGGAGCGTTGGAGGGTTAAGCGATTTTAAAGGTGGGTTGGAGGATTCATTAGGGGGTGGAGAATGCAGTGGTGGGTGTAGGGTGTAGTAGTGGATGGGGAGATCAGGGATGAAATGGTTTAGTGGTGGATAAATAGGGTGAACTGCTTCAGTGGTTTGTGACTTGGAGGGTTTAGTGGTGGGTAAATGGGGTGAACTGCTTCAGTGGTTTGACTTGGAGGGTTTAGTGGTGGGTAAATGGGGTGAACTGTTTCAGTGGTTTGTGACTTGGAGGGTTTAGTGGCGGGTAAATGGGGTGAACTGCTTGAGTGGTTTGTGACTTGGAGGGTTTAGTGGTGGGTAAATGGGGTGAACTGCTTCAGTGGTTTGTGACTTGGAGGGTTTAGTGGTGGGTAAATGGGGTGAACTGCTTCAGTGGTTTGACTTGGAGGGTTTAGTGGTGGGTAAATGGGGTGAACTGTTTCAGTGGTTTGTGACTTGGAGGGTTTAGTGGCGGGTAAATGGGGTGAACTGCTTGAGTGGTTTGTGAATTGGAGGGTTTAGTGGCGGGTAAATGGGGTGAACTGCTTCAGTGGTTTGTGAATTGGAGGGTTTAGTGGTGGGTAAATGGGGTGAACTGCTTCAGTGGTTTGCGAATTTGGGGGTTTAGTGGCGGGTAAATGGGGCGAACTGCTTTAGTGGTTTGCGAATTGGAGGGTTTAGTGGTGGGTAAATGGGTAGAACTGCTTCAGTCGTTTGCGAATTGGAGGGTTTAGTGATGGGTTTGAGTATTCAGTGGTAGATGAGTTAAAGGGTTCAGTGGTGGATGAGTTAAAGGGTTCAGTGTGGTGGGTGAGTTGAAGGGTTCAGTGGTGGATGAGTTGAAGGGTTCAGTGGTGGATGAGTTGAAGGGTTCAGTGGTGGATGAGTTGAAGGGTTCAGTGGTATATGAGGTGAAGGGTTCAGTGGTGGATGAGTTGAAAGGTTCAGTGGTGGGTGTCAGAGGCTTCAGTGATGAATGAGGTATGGCTTAAAAGGTTGGTGAGTTGGAGGCTTCAGTGATGGTTGAGGTGGAAGGTTAAGACGTTGGTGAGTTAGAGGATTCAGTGGATGGTCAGAGGAGTTAATGATAGGTTAGAGACTTCAGTAGGGGGCTGGATAGTTCGGCTCGTTGGGAATTGATGTAGACTGCGGGGGTTGGGTCAGAATAGCTGGACTGGTGGAACGCTGGATTGGGCTCAGTAGGGTTTCCATTTCTTTTTTTTTTTATGAATGTATATCTTTCAGCTTGGGATAAAAGTTAATCAGTTTTTATACATGCTGAACCCCGAGATCTGCACTAAAATGCAATGGAAGGTGGAAAGGTGGTACACGTGGACATGAATAGCTCATGGTCCTGGCATTCACTCGTGAGGCGGCACAAATGGTTGACATCCAGAATGTTCAGTTTGGGAACACAGAAATGGTTATCATAGTTAATGAAGACCCACTACTGCATAGGGTTTTATGAATGCAGGGGTGACGGAGACAAAACTCTTAATGTAATGAAGTGCATGCTTGCTTGTTTCGACCAAGCGAGAAAGTAATTGAAAGTGTGCTTATGTACATTTTCAGCATAAAGACTGTTTTTATTTGTGTTCGGTTCTTCAGATCAGTCGACGTGAAGTCTGTGTCAGTAAATTCACCCATCTGAACCCGCTTAAACACACACACACACACACACACACACACACACACACACACACACACACACACCACACATACACTCATACACACACACACATACGCACATACGCACATACTCACGTGCGCGCGCGCGCGCACGCGCGCGTGCGTAGCACCATATATAGAGAACATCTCCAATAATTTGAAAAACATAGCCCACATGTGTGCCAGTAAAAAACCCACATGTGTGCCAGTAAAACAAAACTCATTTGAATTTAACAGTTCTTAGCAAATGATTTGGGTCCACAATTAGTTTAATGACAAAGTGTCACGAAAATATTTGTTTTTCATGTAAATGACATATTGTTTTCAACTATACAAAGCTATGCGGACGGAAAAGTTAGAGAAACCTTATTGCCTCTTTGTGACTGCACTTATCAAAAAAGCGACATTTGCGTGGATTTTCTTGTCTTTACAAGGAAATGATCGAGGAGAGCTTACTGCAGAACCAAGTCCTCAACCACGCTGGCAAAAGGGGCAAGTTGTGTTTATTTTACTTTCTCTGCCTGTCAAGAAAGGCCGACAGGTCTTCCCGCCAGCTAGATCGAAGCCAGCATGGGCGCATTTACTATTTGACCACACAATCCTTGCGTGCAGTCATATTCATTTTCTTCATACGTAGATTTACGAAGCGGATTGTACCAAGAAAGTTTGTCTTTCTTTTCATTTTTGTGTTCTTTTATTTTAAACATTAGTGTGTGTGTGTGTGTGTGAAGTGTGTGTGTGTGTGTTCTTCGCTGTGTGTTCATGGATTTGTGAAAATTTTAAACGTGTGTGTGTGTGTGTGTGCGTGCGTTGTGTGTCAGTGTGTGCGTTGTGTGTGTGTGTGTATGTGTGTGTTATGTATGTATGTGTCTTCGCGATCGTTATATTGATGCGTGCGTTCTGAAAAGTTACCAAAAAAAAGTTATGTATATCTTCTGAAAAAAAAAATCGTCAGTGATGCGTGTTGTTGTATGACAACAAAAGGACAAAAGACAGGTCATATGTGGAACAAAAATTTATTTTCAGTTGCCTGTTGTTGACAACAAAAAGACACAAGACACTATTAAACAGTAGTTTTCTGTTGAGCAGAAGATCTTCAAGAAAGCAAGGAAGGACCCTTGACCAGCTCCCTCATCTAAGGGAAGAAGTCCAGAAGACCCGAAGCATGCCTCACCCCTCCCTCAGACAGGGGTTTCTGTTTTACCCTGAACTCCTTACACTCTAAGGGGGCTGAGTTGCATCCAGGTAATGACTCGTAGATGCCCTTCTGCTGTCAATAATATGTTTGATGCTGAGGGGATTCAGACTAGCACCTTCCGGATAGTTTGGCGTGTCCAGGCGTTCTTTGATGATGGATGTCTTACCATTATAGCCGCCTCTGCCGTCGTCTTTTTGGGTTTTGGTCCTCTCATACCAGAAATTGAGAGCTGGGGGTGTTCAGCCTTTGTGTCCGTTTGCTCCACCCTATGTGGCGAGGATTCAGCTGACTCCCCACAAGCTGCTGGGTAGACAGGCATACTTCCTCTTTCTTGTAGGTGTAGACTTCTTCCATTGTGTTTTCATAAGGCACAGTGAGTTCAACCAGAATCACCTTTTTTGATGAATCTACGTGGAGTACTATATCTGGTCCTTTCTGCTGTTCCTGGTATCTGGCATGTATGATCTCCTGGAAAGTGGGGTGTCGTGTATACCTTTCCTGGGTTGGTGTTACTTTGCAAGAAACAAGACGTATTCCCACTATTTGCTCTGACAAAGGGGATACAAAAGGTTATCAGATTTCTTCCCTTTTTACCATGCTTTGATACAAAGGAAGGAGGTAATACAAGATTTGAGGATTAAATTAATCATAAGAGAAGTCGTGCGCCTTATTTCATTCCAATTGAAACTTCATTGGAGTGCGCTTTTTTCTCGTACTTCATTGCTCCTGTTGGCCTTGTTAGAAAGCTTCTCAGGTTCCTTTGCATCCTCTTCTTTCTTCAACTGTTGTATGTGTCTTTAATTACTTTCTCTTTAGCCTTTACTTCATTTCTGTAGATCCCAGCTCCTGACGACTGGTTTGTGTGTCCTTTCATTTCTTTGACGTTAAGGTTGTCTCTTGCTATGCTCACTACCTCCTGAATGTTTTCCTTTTGCCAGTCCTTAGCCTAAGCTGGGACTGATCTCACAATATTGTCTCCCGAATCCTCAGGCATGGCTAGTAACTCTGATTCTTCCAGCTTTGTACTCCTCAAGGATGGACTTCAGATGTAGCTTCAGTTTTTGCTTGGCAAACAGTAGGTAACAAAGTCAGTGAGAACAGTTGGGAGCCAAGCTATTTCCTTGCATGTTTGTGTTGATTTTTGCCTCCATTGGTTCCCTCTGAGCAAGTGTGTTAATATCGTATTTTAGTAGAGGCCAGAGAAGCTTCTGACCAACATGAAAGCGGAGACCAGACCTTGTATTTATAAGCGAGGTCACGCAGACCCTTCTGTCATTTTCTTGGTATCCATTGCTCTCTTTGTATCTTTCAAGGAATCATGATAACACCTTTCAAGGCTCTTGACTAATGAAGTCACCTTTGGAACGGGTTGGTTGGCTACGGTGAACATAACTGTTTCAGCTACGTTTCCTCTCCAGAGTGATTTCTTTGGTTTGAGACTGATCTTGGATAAAGCGACCAATCCGTCTAATTGCTTCAGTCTCTTTTGTGTGTCTCGTCTTTCACGGTGCAAAGTACTGCTGTGTCATCCTCTGAAGGCTGTCAGAGGGGGCGTTGGGTATCCATTCCTGAGGTATACAAAACCTGTACAGGTCATGATTTCTTTCAAAATGACCTTCATTTTCAACATAAACAGTACTGGGGAAATTCCACAGCCCATAGCTATTCAAACTTCAGATTGATCCGGTCGGTTGTGTGTTCCTTTGTGGAGAGCCTCACACAGCGAGAGTACTTCACTTTGGCGTCCCTCAGGGATCTGTCCTGGGACCGGGTTTTGTTTGTGCTGTACACCCAGCCTCTCTCGGCCATTATCAGCCAACACTCTCTCCTTCACCATAGCTTTTCAGATGACAACCATCTGTATATCTCTGCCCATCTCAGTCAGCTTCATGAAATAATCTCCTCTTTCAAGCATGCATATCCGATGTTAAATCATGGATGCACAATAACAAACTACAACTTAACGCATGCATATCCGATGTTAAATCATGGATGCACAATAACAAACTACAACTTAACGCAGACAAAACTGAAATAATCCTCATTGCTTTCGAAACACACTATCAGAACTCATTTTCTCCCTAGTTCTATAAATGTTGATGGAAACGAGATAAATCTGTCAGTGTCTGCTCATAGCCTCTGCGTTACACTCGACCAAACTCTCTCTTTCAAACACATATCTTGAATGTGTGGAAGTCCTGCTACCTTGAACTTCATAGAATTCAGCTCAGTTCGCCGCTTCCTCACTCAAAATGCCCTGAAGACTCTAATCTGTTCTTTTGTTCTATCTCGGCTTGACTGTTGTAACTCCCTCCTTGCTGGTTGTCCCTTAACGCTCATCTCTAAACTTCAAAAAGTTCAGAACAATGCCGCCCGTCTGATCTCCTGCTCCTCTAGATCTGACCACACATCACCAATTCTGTCATCCTTACACTGGCTCCCAATTCAGTCTCGCATTGACTTTAAAGTTCTCCTCCTGGTTTTCAAATCACTGAATAATCTGGCTCCCTCCTACCTCTCTAACCTCCTCCATTTCTATGTCCCGTCTCGCAACTTACGCTCAACCACCGATTCTCGTCTGCTTCGGCTTCCCACCGCTGGCCTGAAAACTTCAGGCCAACGACCTTTCTCTTACCAGGCACCTGCTCTGTGGAATGGTCTCCCTTCTCTGCGTAACATGGACTCTTTAGAGACATTTAAAACCTCCCTAGAGACACATCTTTTTCCCTCTGACTGATTAACGATATCCACTTACCACTGTGCGCGTGTTTGCTGGTGTTGACGCGCTCGTGTGTCTGCGTGTGTGAGTTTTTTCCGGTGTGTGTGTCTGTGTGGTGTGTGTGTGTGCGAACGCGTGCGCGAGCATGTGTACGTGTGTGTGTGTGTGTGTGTGTGTGTGTGTGTGTGTGTGTGTGTGTGTGTGTGTGTGCGCGCTTTGAATTAGAACTAATATTTTTATCATGTTTTTTTTTTGTAATGTGCGCTTTGGGCTCTTGCGAAGTAAAGCGCTATATAAATATCCTTTTACATTACATTATTGAAATGCCACGGAAAATTTTGTCCATCTTTAGGTCATGTAAGACGTATAGGAAAATGATCAGCAGGGCTAACCATAGGTACAGGAATTTATAACATTTGATGGTTTTTCTTGCGGAGGTGCTAAACAATTGTGATACTTTGCAAACACAAAATTATTTTCCTCTTTGTGTGTTGAAGTGTTAAACTTTTTTTTTTTGCAGCTAAAAAAATGTACTAGTTGTTATGCGGATTAAGTAAATCAGTATTGAAAGCTGCTTGCAAAATAATCTTAACTGAGGAACTCGACACATGAGTTCAAAGCGATCTAACCGCCCTGTCTATTCCTCAGAGTTTCTTTGAAAAATACTGTTGAAACTGGTTTTGTCCCTTTCAAACGAATTTCTCTCCAAGACTTGTCAAAGGGCAAGCAGAAACTTCAAGGAGAGCTTGTCAGCCGAAGGTGTTCAGTGAAGAACCCCCGTCAGGCAAGTGTTTCGGACCTGATCTAAAGGCCTGGGGTCGCATTCAGGTCATGACTCACAAATACCCCTTCGCTGTCACTTTTCACCTGGCGCTGCCCGGAATCAAACCAGCAGCTCCTGTGTAGGTGGGCGTCTGAAGGCGTTGCCTTTCCAGACGGATGCTTCATCCACATCGCTATGGGACACCTATTCTGAGTTGAGAAATTTAAGTTTTATGAAGTTCATTTTTGTTCCTTCTCGACTACGTCCAGCCAGTATTCAGTGCAGCACCTCTGCCTCTGTCGTTAGGCTTCTGATCCTCTTTTAATCAGAAGTTCTCAGCTGTTTCAAGAGATCATGGGCTGAAGATCCTGCCACCGTCCTTGTTTTGACCTCCATGGCGAGGACTTTGGCTTGGAACCCAGATTCCCTCAAGCTGCGGACTAGATTGGCTTATTTCTCAGTCCTGTAGATGGGAGCTCACTCTCGTTCGGCTTCCATATGGCACAGCGAGTTCAGTCAGTATCCGTTTATTGATGAACCGGAGTGGAATACAACAGCCTATCTCATGCCACTCTTCCGGATGATCTCTAGATGGTTTTCCAGTTCTGGAAGGTCTGCAGTGCACTCCGAGTCATCACATCCATATACTTGGTGTCACAGCTATTGAAGACCATGATTTGTGACCTTCTGCCGTCGATGTTGGGGTTCAGTGGCCTAGCGTTTCCCTGACAGTGATAACGGGGATAGCGATCACTGTGAACCTTTGATTGTGTTTCCATAAGAATCTTCCCAGGGTTAGCGTTGTTGTACATGAAACTAGGACTTCTTGCACTATTTGTAAATTTCCCCAGTTATCTGATATACCTTTTTCACCGGGTTGGAATTCGAGGGCACGAAGTCCTATATAGATCTGGGGATGAAGCTGATCCCGAGAGTGCCATGTGCCATATACTATTTCCAGCTGAGATTCCTTTGGAGTGCATTTTCCCACGTAGCCCACTGCTTTTGTTGACCTTGCTGAACTGCCTTCTGGATTCTCTTGGCGTCCCTCATCTTTCTTCAACTCTTCTATTACAATGTCCCCTTCCCATCCCTTTTACCTTTGACCACCACCTCATTTTCATTAACCCCAGCCCCTGTCTGTTGGTTGAGTGTGTCCTGTTATATCGCTCGTCTTAAGATTTTCCTCTGCAGTTTTCAGGCCTCCTGGACGTTCCCTTTTCGGCCAGTCTTTAGTTGGATCTGGATCGACACAACAAGTCGTCCTCAAGCATAGTTAATAACATTGTTTTGCCCACTTTGTGCTCTCCAGGATGGATTTCAGGGGTAGTTTCAGCTGTGCTTGGCGACAATAGAAGTCAATGTCCATGAGACCAAGTGGAATACGACGCTATTTCCTTGTGAGCTTCTTTACTTGGCCTCCATTGATTCCACTGTGCTCTTGCTGATATAGATTAACGGCAGAGATCAGAGAAGCTTCGAGATCGAGATCAGCAGGAACGTCAGACGTCAGACCTTGTAGGTACCAGAGAGGCCACACTGTTCTCTTATCTGCAGGTTATCTTCTGTCATTTTCTTGGTTCTTCCCCTGTCAGTGTCTTTGAAGGAGTCACCATTTCACCTGCCAAGGTCTTTACTGGTTCTTTTGTCAATGCCAGAATGGCTTGATCGGCTGCAGAACGTGTTGTTCTGCAGCTTTTTTTCCCTTTCGCGAGAACAAACTTCCTGATTTCTTTGGTTTGAAACTCATCCCTGATGACGCAGCTAACTTTGTATTTTGTTCCATCTTCCTTGGTTGAAAGGACTGATGTGTCCTTCATAAAGGCTTCTGGATCGGGGCGTTTGGTATTCATTCCCGTAGTCAAGCTGATTCGACTCTGCCCAAACGCATTTAATTGTTTATAATTTAGCGAGAGGTGTATACGTGTAGTTAAACATGTTTCTAACTATCCGTAGTTAAACATGTTTCTAATTATAAACATGTTTTCTAATTATCCGTAGCATCTCCTCTGGTCAGACTGTAACCTGAAACAAACTGAAATAATCTGATACTATGTTTGACAGTTGTGGTTTTAAAAAACACAAAAAAACGGTGAAAACGAGTATTAAATTTCACGACATGGAGGGTATAACTGGTATTTTATTTATTAACATGTGACAGGCATGAAGTTCTCGGTTCCTATCACACTACTTATGACGAGGATAACTTAACAAAGAGAAGACTAAAAAAAAAAAAAATTTAAGATGTTGTCGTTATTAAAGAGAGACAGAGACAGAGAGAAAGTGTGTCTGTATCTCTCTCTCTCTCTCTCTCTCTCGCTCTCTCTCTCTCTCTCTCTCTCTCTCTCTCTGCTTTGAAATTCAGCATTAAGTAGCTTGCAATACGTGTTCAAAATTATGTTGGCTGTGTATGATAGGCCAGCACAGAGCGATATGGACTTTAAATGACTGCCACACACACCTATGCTTACCCTCTCCTCCCTCCCCACTCCGAATCCTCCCCTCCCGTCACTAAATCATACTCCTCCATCTGCTGTCACCTTCGTCCTGTTTTCTTTTTGAACTCTAGAATGGTGCAGAAAGGCCAGATGCACAGGATGAGGGAGCCCCCCGCACCTCTCCGTCGCGCCCTCCTGGTGACATCACAGCAGTGCTGGCCAGCCAGGAGAAGCGTCAGCAGTGCCATGCCGGACCAGCCGCCGACCCGCCACCACCAAACGTCAGGGTACAGGCACCTCCTGGGACTGCTCCGCCCGAAGAGCCTTCAGCGAACTGTAAGAATATGGCCATTCGATTTCTTTGTCGGCCTGTCCATATCTCTGTTACGTCTTACGTTTTGATCTTCTGTTAGACATGCATATTGTATGTTGTGGGGAACATCACTGTAGACATGCATGTTGTGGGGACATCACTGTAGACATGGATGTTGAGGGTACATCACAGTAGACATAGACACGGGGGTACCTCACTGTAGACATGGTTTATGGTGGTACATAACTGTAAACGTGGATATGGAGGGACATCGCCATAGACTTGGATGTTTAGGGGACATCATGGACATGGATATGCAGGGGACATCACGGTAAAACATGTATATGGAGGGCACATTACGGTAAAACATGGATATGGAGGGGACATCACGGTAAGATATGGATATGGAGGGGACATCACGGTAAGACATGGATGTGGAGGGGACATCACGGTAAGACATGGATATGGAGGGGACATCACGGTAAGACATGGATATAGAGGGGACATTACGGTAAGACATGGATATGGAGGGGACATTGCGGTAAGACATGGATGTGGAGGGGACATCACGGTAAGATAAGGAGGGGACATCACGGTAAGACATGATATGGAGGGGGGGACATCACGGTAAGACATGGATATGGAGGGGACATCACGGTAAAAACATAGATATGGAAGGGACATTGCGGTAAGACATGGATATGGAGGGGACATCACTGTAGACATGCATGTTGTGGGGACATCACCTGAGACATGTATGTTGTGGGGGACATCACTGTAGACATGCATGTTGTGGGGACATCACCTGAGACATGTATGTTGTGGGGACATCACTGAGACATGCATGTTGTATGTTGTATGGGGAAAATCACTGTAGACATGCATGTTGTGGGGACATCACTGTAGACATGTATGTTGTGGGGACATCACTGTAGACATGCAAGTTGTATGTCGTGGGGAAATCACTGTAGACATGCATGTTGTGGGGACATCACTGTAGACATGTATGTTGTGGGGACATCACTGTAGACATGCATGTTGTATGTTGTGGGGGACATCACTGTAGACATGCATGTTGTGGGGACATCACTGTAGACATGCAGGTTGTGGGGACATCACTGTAGACATGCAGGTTGTGGGGACATCACTGTAGAAATCTGTTGAGGGTACATCACAGTAGACATGGTTTATGGTGGTGCATAACTGTAAACGTGGATATGGAGAGACATCGCATAGACTTGGATGTTTAGGGGATATCATGGACATGGATATGGAGGGGACATCACGGTAAAACATAGATATGGAGCGCACATTATAGTAAAACATGGATATGGAGGGGACATCACGGTAAAACATGGATATGGAGGGGACATCACGGTAAGATATGGATGGGGAGGGGACATCACGGTAAGACATGGATATGGAGGGGACATCACGGTAAGACATGGATATGGAGGGGACATCCCGGTAAGATATGGATATGGAGGGGACATCCCGGTAAGACATGGATATGGAGGGGACATTACGGTAAAAACATGGCTATGGAGGGGACATCACGGTAAGACATGATATGGAGGGGACATCACGGTAAGACATGGATATGGAGGGGGGACATTGCGGTAAGATATGGATATGGACAGGACATCACGGTAAGACATGGATATGGAGGGGACATTACGGTAAAAACATGGATATGGAGGGGACATTGCGGTAAGATATGGATATGGAGGGGACATCACGGTAAGACATGGATATGGAGGGGACATCACGGTAAGACATGGATATGGAGGGGACATCACGGTAAGACATGGATGTGGAGGGGACATCACGGTAAGATATGGAGGGGGACATCACGGTAAGACATGGATATGGAGGGGACATTGCGGTAAGACATGGATGTGGAGGGGACATTGCGGTAAGACATGGATATGGAGGGGACATCACTGTAGACATGCATGTTGTGGGGACATCACTGTAGACATGTATGTTGTGGGGACATCACTGTAGACATGCATGTTGTATGTCGTGGGGACATCATCACTGTAGACATGCATGTTGTGGGGACATCACTGTAGACATGTATGTTGTGGGGACATCACTGTAGACATGGATGTTGTATGTTGTGGGGACATCACTGTAGACATGCATGTGTGTGGGGACATCACTGTAGACATGCATGTTATGGGGACATCACTGTAGACATGCATGCTGTGGGGACATCACTGGAGACATGCATGTTGTGGGGACATCACTGTAGACATGCATGTTGTATGTTGTGGGCACATCACTGTAGACATGCATGTTGTATGTTGTGGGGGACATCACTGTAGGTATTTATGATGTGGGGACACATCACTGTAGACATGCATGTTGTATGTTGTGGGGACATCACTGTAGGTATGTATGATGTGGGGACATCACTGCAGACATGCATGCTGCATGTTGTGGGGACATCACTGTAGACATGCATGTTGTGGGGACATCTCTGTAGACATGCATTGTTGTGGGGACATCACTGGAGACATGCATGTTGTGGGGACATCACTGTAGACATGCATGTTGTGGGGACATCACTGTAGACATGCATGTTGTGGGGACATCACTGTAGACATGCATGTTGTGGGGACATCACTGTAGACATGCATGTTGTAGGGACATCACTGTAGACATGGATGTTGTGGGGACATCACAGTAGACATGGACACGGGGGGTACCTCACTATAGACATGGTTTATGGTGGTACATAACTGTAAACGGGGATATGGAGGGACATCGCCATAGACTTGGATGTTTAGGGGACATCACGGTAAGACATGATATGGAGGGGACATCACGGTAAGATATGGATATGGAGGGGACATCACGGTAAGACATGATATGGAGGGGACATCACGGTAAGACATGGATGGATGGAGGGGACATCACGGTAAGACATGGATATGGAGGGGGGACATCACGGTAAGATATGGATGTGGAGGGGACATCACGGTAAGACATGGTTGTGGTGAAGGTTTTATGACTGTTATATATTATCATGTGTCAGAACGAGTATACGTAGGCTCATGTATGTTTTCGTGTGTGTGTGTGTGTGTGTGTGTGTGTGTGTGTGTGTGTGTGTGGTGTGTGTGTGTGTGTGTGTCTGTGGTGTGTGTGTGTGTGTGTGTGTGTGTGTGTGTGTGTGTGTGTGTGTGTGTGTGTGTGTGTGTGTGTGTGTGTGTGTGTGTGTGTGTGACAGAGACTCACAAATATGGTGAAGGCAGACGTAGATGAGAGAGAGGGAGAGAGAAAAAAGAGGAGCTGGATGAATTTGATATGATTTTTGTTATAATTTTATGTGTTTCTGTTTTCAATATTATTTTACAATTATTTTTCTGTATTCCTTTTTTCAAAACGATTTTCTGTGTATTTGTTTTTAATATGATTCAGACCACTACTTTGTGTGTTTGTTTCAGTATGATTTTTACTATCATTTCATCTAGCCTTTTTTTTTGTTTTCAATAAGAAATTTACCACCATTTCTATGTTTCTGATTTCAATATGATTTTCCCACCATTTTCTGTATTTCTTGTCATCAGAAACTATCTGACGGGGAACTGACGCCTACATCGCCAACCAACAGAACGTTCTTTGACAATGTTCAAAAAGAGAACTCCGTGTTGTCTTCCATGGTGTCACCACTTCTGCTGGCTGATGCCACTTCCAGGTGGCGCAGTAGTGCCATTGATGTCATGGACAATGACTATGAAGCTAATGATTGACACAACTTCGGGGAGGGGACAAGGAGGTGGTGGATAGGGATGCGAAGAACTTTGGTAATAAGGAAGAAAGAGACTCGTTAGACTGAATGGTAGTCTTTACATTTTCCCATGAGAACAAGACATCGCTTTTTAAAAGTTGCCAGTGAAAGAGGGAATAAAAAAGGGCAGGAAATGTCAGGGGAAAATATCCTGGCACTCAGACGTTGAAAAAGAAGTAAAGACAACACCCATTTAATGTGTTTGCCGGGCAGTTTGGATGTGTTGGAGTGACAGTGCTGTCAGATCTGTGACAGGCAAACTTGACCAGCCCTGAGGTCTGTACAGGGCTTTGTCAGCCAGACCTGACCGGCCCTGAGGTCTGTACAGGGCTTTGTCAACCAGACATCACCAGCCCTGAGGTCTGTACAGGGCTTTGTCAGCCAGACATCACCAGCCCTGAGGTCTGTACAGGGCTTTGTCAGTCAGACAAACAAGCGATTAACATGGCGATAAGGGCTGTATACTGGCTGATAAACTGATTATCAGTAAACATCAACAGAGTTGTTTAAGAAGACATGCGCGATAAAAACGCCATTTATGAACATGAGTTGGCAAAGGGATTTTTAAACACGAGTGGAAACCGACAAGAACACGGTTGTCTGTATATGGAACATTTCAGTCACTGACACAGGCATCCACTGTAAATAATCTGTCCTACGGACCGTAATGTTTCAGCTTACTCTTTTTTTCACAACGTATCATGTTCTCACAGACTGATACATGGATTATATCCACATATTGTTCTCTTCTATTGTTCAGTGTATGATATCAATAAACAGTGGAGAAATGACGACCTCCCCTTATAGTGTACAAAAGTGACCTCCTGTACATAGTTTTGAATCTGCAAGTAGACACAAAGTTTTTATTGCATTGCAATGCTCTCCAAATTCAACAAAAATGTTTTAATATTCCTTTTGTTTTGCTGCATTTTGGTGGTTGACTGTCGGGGAAAATCAAACAGAAATGTGTTGAAAATCAGCATTGTCAGTTATCTTCCGAATGTCTACCATGTGTTTGCGTGCGTGCGTGCGCGTGCATGCATGCGTGCGCGCACGTTTGTGTGTGTGTGTGTGTGTGTGTGTGTGTGTGTGTGTGTGTGTGAGATGCTCACAACCCAGATGCTTACTTTGGCGTTTACTCTTTTCCTGTAGTTTTGACACAGAATAACACTGGGTGCCAGAGATGGGGATGGTGCTGTTTGAACCAAATCAGTTGACTGGTGGTCTGGTAATATGGTTTGGTTTATCTCTTTTCCTGCAACTATAAGCCTGAATTCTTTTTTTCTTACAATCTTTCTCCATTTATTTTGTTTTTTATTTGACGTCTTATGGGTATCGTGCATGTCCTTACCTGTTAATGTACGTTAGAAAGGAATTTCTCAGTCACTTCACTTATTGTATACATCTTTATTTTGACAACAAAAAAGGGACCAACTATCAAAGCTTCTCCAGTGGAATTGTCGCTCCATAACAAAAAAATGTATCATACTTGAATCAACATCTAGGAATAAATAAGTTTCATGTATCATTACAATACTAATGTCAACAGTGATAATCTACCACATTTACCTGGATTCTATCTCATCTCACCCCCCCCCCCCCCCCTCAAGTTTATGAACAATGTGCGGACCGAATACAAACAGCTATCTATGTGCGTGAAGGCCTGGAGTTTTACGAAAGAACTCCACCAGTATCCAATAACATCCCTTCTGCTTCATGCTGTGCAGCAATGGTTAGATTTACTTCTTCTTTGATATTGAACATTGCCTCAGTTTACCTTCCAAAGGACCTGATGATCCGATACACAGAATGGTTAAAAGGGTTCCAAGACCAAAGAGACAAATGGGTTATTGGAGGAGATTTAAACGCACGTGCTCCTTTTTGGGACCATGGCTGCTCTTATGTTACAAGTAATAGATTATTAGATAATATAGCTAATTCTAATCTATATTTGCTAAGTAATGGAAATATTACTCGCATTCCAGATATAGCCACCCATAACCCCCTCAGCCATTGGTTTAACCTTTACATCTCCATCACTTGTAGTAAACTCAATGTGGGAAACTGGAGATAATCCACTGGGATCAGATCATATTCCAATAATAATATCGTTGAATACCATATTAGAACAAGACATCTCAGAAGATATTATTCCAAAGTATATTTACAAAAAATGCAGATTGGTCACTTTTTCAAATCAATCTTAACAACACAGACATAGTGTTCTCAGCTAATGAAAACGAGGATGACCAATACACTGCATTTTGTAAATGTATTTTAGCAGCAGCTGACAAGTCGATCCCGACAATTAAAAAAAAACAACACAAAGTCATAAAAACATAATGGAAATATATGGTGGAACACAAAATGTGAAACTGCCAATAAAAAGAAAAAAGAAAGGTTCAACATTTATTGCAAAAAGAGATCAGCAAGTAATCATAAAGAAATGAAAAAGGCAGATAAAGAAAGTGAAGATGTCATAGATGATGCAAAGTTGCAGCATTGGAATGAATTTTGCAACTCTAAAGTTAAAAAACCATAAGTGTGGGAGGAACTGAAAGCTGTGAAAAATGGATTAACATTGACACAGTACCCTATAAAAATAGATAACAACAGTCTTCCTGGTGCTGATGAGACAAGAGAAGCCTTTGTAAACATGTTTGCTGAGGTAAGCAGGTCTGAAGTCTAACAAGCACTGACCAAATATACAGAGAGAAAGAAGAATTAAGTAGTAAAGCACAGGATGAATCTACAGCAGACAATAGTAACAATATCAATGCTCCTAATAACTATCCAAGAAGTAAAAGAAGCCATTAGAGCCATACCATTAAGAACATCATCAATTGGTTTAGATGCAATCTAATCAAATGTTAAGAAATTTGCCTGAACATTTTGTAGAGTTTCTTCATAAATTAATTTAGTACGTGTTGGAGCAATGGTGATATGCCACAAATATGGAAACAGTCGACCATTGTTCCAATTCATAAGCAAGGAAAATCTACAAAGGATCCTAAGAATTATAGACCCATTGCATTAACTTCACATGTATGCAAACTTTCAGGGAGAATTGTTTTGAATAGACTTGTACATTACTGCGAAAAATATAACATCATACCAACTAAACAAGCTGGTTTCCAGAAAGGTCGATCCACTACAGAAATTTTAGTGAAATTATCAACAAATGTAAAGAAACAGTTTGCCAGACGACGAAAATGTGTTCTCGCTACCTTTTTCGGTATAAATAAGGCTTACGATCAAGTGTGGCATTTACAGCTATTGAACAAACTTAAAAACATTGGCTTGACAGAAAATATATACAACTATGTCAGATGTTTTTCTAAAGGATAGGGTAATAAGAACAAGAGTAGGAAAAACATATTCCACAAGTAGAACACTTTCAATGGGAATCCTCAAGGGTAAGTATTAGTGCCACTTCTCTTCTCGTTATTGATGCATGATCTGCCAAACAAATTATCAAAAAATGTTGTTCTTGTCCAATATGCAGATGATATGTGCATGTGGATGGATGTAACATTAAAAAAACAAAACTTCACAGCGAGATATGAAATTCGTCAAAAAGATCTATTAAGGAGAACTAAACAAGATAGTGGATTATATGAAGCTAAATGGATTAAGTCTGTCAACCGAAAAAACAAATATAATTCTTTTTAACAGTGGTAGACCCAGAAAATATGCCTGTTTTCAAATTGGATGATACACCTCTTAAGTACGTAACAGAGATTCAATTTCTTGGAGTTTATTTTACATCTAAATTATAATGGAACTTTCATATTGAATATTTATTAACGAAGGCGAGAAAAATTATTAAACCTTCTGAAAACTATTTCTGAAGAAAAGTGGGGGCAAGATCCAGCTTGATTACTCTATGTAAATCTTTAATGAGATCAAAAATAAATTATGCCCAAGAAATATTCTTTAACGTGCCTAAAATATCTATTACAAAAACTGCAAAGTATTGAATGTCAGGCATTGAAATCAGCCCTTGGACTTCCTGTGCATGCATCATTGTCACGTACAAATTATGAAGCTCAGGTACTTCCTCTAGATGATTTTAGAGATCTAACATGTAAATTTGTTATTAAAAGTACAGCTAGAAAAACATATATCAAATCAGAAATCAAAATAAAAGATCAGATTTTTATTTTCCGACAGGAGCAAAGTCTATAACTTTTCAAATAACAATAGCAACTTATACATCAAAATTATTTCAGATTCTGGGGTTCTTTAGAAAAAGAAGCTTTCTCTCTCAGACCATCTTTTGTCCTATTCCACCCTGGAATTAAAAAAGCCCATTTTGATATTGATCACACCAACATAAAAAAGATGAAAATATCGGTATGTTAAACAAGTTATACGACGTGTCATATTGACGAGAAATGCACCAACCAATTGAAAATATACACAGATGGTTCATGCATTGGTAAGCAAAACAGGTCGTGCATTCTTAATCCCAGACTTGAAGGTGGAGAAATCTTTTTACATAGGATTTAACATATTCATATTCACAGCTGAATTAACAGCAATACTCGTGGCTTTGAATTACCTTTTAAATTTCCCCCAAACAATATTTCAAGCTCTGTTTTGTGAAGATTCAAAATCAGTCCTTCAGGCGATAACAGATTTTCACTTGCATACCAGGCCTGAAATGATTATTGAGATAAGCTGTTTGATCCACATGCTTATTGAAGGAGGCATCTAATTATCCTTTTGTTGGATTCCTTCACACTGTTCCTTTTATTACAATGATAAAGTAGATAGGGCTGCTAAGCGTAGAGCAAAACATACCTGTGGTTCTGAATATCTGAAACCACCCTTAACGGTACATGAGCAGTGCAATTTAGTTAAAACACATATTTCGAAAACTTTCAAAGATAGAATGATAGAACATGACAATCAAAATCAGTTTGATATTTTTTATATTAAAATCATTCAATATAATTTCAGTTTAAAACAAAAATTACTTCACTGATGTGTAGGTGGAAACTTGATGCGTTTAAAACAAAATGTGTTAAAAACATAGTGTGTTATTAAAAAAGAAAAAATAACACGTGATCATAATTATTGTTATATGTCAAGACATGAAAACAATAATTCCAGTGATGAGGCAGAATAGTGCACAGGCCATCTTTGAGTCACCAGCTCTATGAAATGAGTTTTTTTGTATGCTTAGAGCACACTCCATTGGGGAAGTATTTATATAGTTCCCTTTTTGTGTGTGGAGCAGGGATGGAGGATATGTGTGGGGAGGGAAGATGGAATAATGTACAAAGCTTAAAGTGACAAGGACTGAGAGTGACAAGGACTGAAACAGGTTAAGTTTCTGTGCCTTGATGTTGTTAAATAATCAGTTTTGTTAAAAATTTTAACCTTTTTTTTCTTTTGAAACGTATTTGAAAAAATTAAGCGTTTCGTGATTACCATTATCATTCATGTAAGCACTCAATAAGCATACACATATGCACACACACACACACACACACACACATACTCAAACACACTCGCATATGTATACACACACGAGCACGCGCACATGCACACATACGTGTGCGTGCACAAACATAAACACATACGCTCTTTCTTTCCCTATCTCTCTCTTTCGGTACGATTTAAAAAAAAATCGTCTAATATCACGATTAGTCGAAAGACGTTAAATGAATGACACACACTGACGACGCACTGAACAGCCGTCCAGCGATGTGACCACACGGTGCTGACCGCACTGAACAGACGTCCAGCGATGTGACCACACGGTGCTGACCGCACTGAACAGACGTCCAGCGATGTGACCACACGGTGCTGACCGCACTGAACAGACGTCCAGCGATGTGACCACACGGTGCTGACCGCACTGAACAGACGTCCAGCGATGTGACCCACACGGTGCTGACCGCACTGAACAGACGTCCAGCGATGTGACCACACGGTGCTGACCGCACGAACAGACGTCCAGCGATGTGACCACACGGTGCTGACCGCACTGAACAGACGTCCAGCGATGTGACCACACGGTGCTGACCGCACTGAACAGACGTCCAGCGATGTGACCACACGGTGCTGACCGCACTGAACAGACGTCCAGCGATGTGACCACACGGTGCTGAAGATCCTGACGAGACTCTTCACACGTTCTTCGTCTTTTTTCTAAGAACAGTTTTAAAAAGACCGAACCATTTATTCACATATATATGATTTGAAGGTCTGGATTTTCTTTACGAAAGTCTTGTGCACCGTGTCCCAGAAGATTTTTTGACATTTTACAGAATTTACTAGTTCATTTTACTGACAAATCATTAGATTTTCATATTCACGTCTCGCAATGCAAATCCGTTTTCTAATGTTTTAATGTAATGTTTTTCCAAAAACCTTCTCAGCAAACTTCGTACATGTACTCCACACTGCGCCGGTCTATATCAATGATAGAACCAAGACCTCCACTCTGACCTCCTTACCTGCCCGTATTCTTTTCTTTATAGGATTTGCTCGTTCTTTAACAATCTGATTAAACATGTCCAGAGACGTATTCACGTCTCTACCTACATGAGCTTCTGCTACACTTAGTTTAGTTTCTGATGTACATGATGTGAATTCATAGAGAGGGTGAACGTTCGGCATAGATTTCTTTCCAGCAATGTTTAATCATAAATCGAGCGCTTCCAACATCAGACCTGTTACGACTGATAAGACATGATAATAATGATAATGGATACTTATGTAAAGCACTACAAAAAAAACAACAAAAAAAAAAAAAAAAAAAAAAAAAGGCAAAAACCAGCTGTAGGTGCTTTACAACAATGCAAAAACAGCAGCAGCAACAACAACATCAATAACGACGATGACAACAACAACAGTAATAATGATATTAATAATAATGAAAATAAGGCATGTTTACAAAACACAAACAATTACTTTTCATACATTATGTCAATAAGACACATATGCACATAACCACACGCTCAACAAACCCTACACGGACAATGGTGCATACCCGTATAAGATTTCTCTTACAACAGAGCGAATCCAAACAAATACATGCACATTCATCAAACATATCACAGGTGTTCAGAATGCAGACTATTTGGATTTACATGCCACAACCAGACCTACTGCCCGGAGAAGAGAGATGAGTTTGAAGGCCAGATTTAACAGAGGCAAGGGAATCGAAGAGCTGGAGGTTGTCAGGCAGTCTGTTCCATGTCGCTGAGGTGGACAGAAAAAAAGATTTTGGTCCATAAATTTTACCCGTGGTATGAGGGACTCTAAGAAGTTGAGAATCAGAGGAACAGTGGAGGCGGCAGGACAGAGTAGAGTGTTGGAGGAGATCAGAAAGGCTCTGGTCCAGCGCCACTGACAGCAGGCGGAGTTGGACAGATGGCTTGTAGTGTGTTGGGTCAGAAACAGGTAACCGGTGAAGAGAGTGAAGAGGAGGAGAAACTTGCTTTGATCTAGCAGCACTGACAATGAGTCTGGTAGCGTCATCGGGATCCGTTGAAGTCTGTCCAACAGATCTTTGGAATAGCCGGCCAGCACAGAAGGACAGTAATCCATCCTTTGAGGACAAAACGCGCACACGTGCTCTAATGGCACCGGTAGAAAGATACTGGCATCAGACCTCGACCCACGCCGTTCTAGAAAGGTCACTGCACAGACGTTTGAAATATCCTGTTGAAAGGGGAGAAACCGGTCCAGAGTTACACCAAGATTGCCAACAGACCGAGAAAAAAAGGCGTGTCGTTAAACACAGTACAATCAGAAAGAGAAGGATGGTAAAGAATTGGAGGGAGGGGGCGGGGGGGGGGGGGGGGGGGGGGGGGGGATGAGACAGGCATGTGTAAGTTCAGTCTTATCATGAAGCCGGAACTTACTCAGAGTCGTCCAGTTCTTGGCAATGCATCCCGGGTCCCAGGCATCAGTGCATCAGTCTCAGCTGTAGAGGCCGACTGATGAAGTTGAGAGTCATAGTCAGTTGTGATCCACACTGATCCTTAAACGCAAGGCAGATCAGAAGACGTACTATGTGTGGCTTTTGAATTTAACATTCCGAAAAAACACACGGATAAAAACATGAAGTATGTATGGCTCGTTTAGAGGACACACCGGATCCGTTCATAATGAATGTGGGTGCAGATCAGTCCTTGAACAGCAATGAGAAAGGAAAGGAAACAGAGACGAACTGAAGATAGCTTACTCACTGAACGAACAGACAGACGGACACACTGATAAAAAGCGTCAATACATAACGTATCATTGGCTCTTTTGCGCACCAGATCAGTTCATACTCAATTTTTGGTCCTAAAATAGCAAAAGATCATGAACAGAGGCGTTCTGTGTGTGGTCAATTGACAGGACACATCCCACAGACTCGCCGGTAATACAGTTGTACCGATGGCTCTGCAGTCTATGCCCAAAAGAAAGAAAGTCATCCTCGGTGTTACTGGGCCCATATATGGGAAGAGGAAAGGCCACAAAGAGACGGAGTATATTTGGACAATTGATACTGGTAGCAATGAGTTTGATGCCATTAAACATACATGGCTGTGTAATGGACATACCATACTAATTAATGTCATTTTGCACAATGATCCGGAAATGGCCATGGAACAGGCCAGAAAAAGAGACTGCCCTACATAGTCTACTTCTTGACCTCATCGACAGACTGAGACAAATTTGGTAGACGAATTATCCGTGACTGTGAAATGTCTGTCCCAGTCCAGAAGAATACTATAAGTGGCTTTTGAATAGAACACACCGACAAACACACTGATAAAAACATGTAGCATGTATGGCTCGTTTAGAGGATACACCGGACCTGTTCACAATGAATGTGGGTGCAGAAATTAGAAATGAAGCAAGCTGACCAAAGTGAATGACCTGAACGGCTGCGGACCCCGATGGACGGACCAGGCATCAACGCAAGCTTCAGTGTGTATAGAAGAGGCGTGTACACCTTCCAGTAGAAAAGAGACCCACTGTCCTACATCAAGAGAGAGGTTCAATATGACGGGATCAGAGGTCTGCTACTTTTAAACCCATCCTCATCACCCTTCTACTCCTCATTCATTTTTCCGTCAGACGTTTACCCTACATACGATCTACACCCGCCTGCAGTTGCCCCTTATACAATCATAATGTGTATAATGTTATATGGCTGATCCCAAACGCGCATAAAAACAGAGGGACCAATTTCTTTTCTTTAAAAGTTAGTTAAAAGTTAGAAACTTCTTGTTTACATTCAATCCAAATGTTTATTTTCCGAAAGAGGATAGTGTATATATGCGTGGTTTTATCTCTGCAAATGATTTTTTGACTGATTTGCCGTGTCAACAATACAAACTATCTTCGAGGATGCTCAGAAGATTTAACAATAGATTTAACACACACACACACACACACACACACACACACACACACACACGCGCGCGCGCGCGCGCACACACAAAGCACACACGGACACACACACAGACACACACACACACACACACACACACACACACACACACACACACACACACACACACACTCACGAAAACAAAAAAACAAACAAACAAACAGAACAAAAATCTTCGACGTTTCAGTCATTGACCGTCTTCAGGACTGATGACATCAAATGAAAGCCAAATAAAATAGATGTTTGACCGCAGGTCTTCTGTAAAAACTAATAAATGTCTTTGATGATTCTCAGAAGATTTTAAAACAGAAAAAGACAACAAATATCAACAACGTTTCGGTCATAGACCATCTTCAGGGCTTGTGAAACAAGCTGACCAAAATGAATGACCTGAACGGCTGCGACCCCAATCAGCGGACCATGCATCACCACAAGCTTCAGTGGAAGATGTTAAATCTTCTGAAAGACAAGTAAATACGTATAGGCAATGACGTAGAAAACATATACCTAAACGGACAAATATCTTCCCCAACAGCTTCCTTCCCTCTTTTGTCGTTGAAGATTTTTGTTCTCTGTTTTGTTGTTGTTTGTTTGTTTGTTTTTTTATTATTGTTAAATCTTCTGAGCATCCTCAAAGACAGTTTGTATGGTTTCATATCAGTTTTCCTTTTTCCACTTTTTAAAGGGTATGAAAGACAATTGGTTTTAAAAACATGAATAAATTTTTTAAACATGCAGAGTACATTTACTTGATTTTGTAACATCGTAAAGAAATAAACAACACTGTCTTTCAATATCTTACGCGCTTTTCTTTTCTTTTCCTCAGTGGATGTGTGTACCCATAGCTTCCGTCCTCTGGCATTCCTAGTTTACTGTTTACCGCCCGCTTTCTGGCGCTAGCTTCCACTGTCTCTGACTCATGTGGGCGGCCGCTTGAACTGACCGAGTGCACTCAAGACGGATTCATTCGAGTCAGGTCGCCACAAAACCACTAGCCTGTTCTCTTTCTTTCCTTTTCCCACTCTGGTCAGGTTGACCGTGTAGCTACGTTGTAAATAACTGCCTCACGTTGTAAATAACTGCCTCACGTTGTAAATAACTGCCTCACAAGCACCCACCAGCGCTATTCACTGACCGCCTTCATGGACCTGCCCCCCCCCCCCCCCCCCCCCCTCTACCCGCACATCCAGTGATCTCCTCTCCGGTCAACAGTAAAACGCACGCTCTGTACACGCTTCACTGACTTCACTGCCACTTACGCGTTTTGTTTGAATAAAATGTATATCCAATTTGCAAGCGCATACTTTTGATGAATGTCAAAATTTGAACAGCAACAAGCTAGGTAAGTTTTTTTTTTCATTTATCTACTATTCGATTGTCGTCAAACAAATGCCATTATTTTTTGTGTGTTATTCTGCGGTATAATCTATTGAGTTGTCTTTTCTTCGACCTTCTTCCCCCGTCTGTGGCTGTCACGGTCAATGGTTTGGATCTTGAGTAATACCTTCTCACGGTGTTCGCACACCTACTCTTTCCCTGCCATTTGTCTATTATACGGATCCGATAGCCGATCTTCGATCACCCCTTATCCGTCACCTGTTCATCCATTACCCGTTCATTCATTATCCAGTCTAACGGCGTGACCCATCCCCATCCCCACTGATGTGACCCTACCTCATATACTGCTGGTTGACAAGAGGACGGGTGGACAGTGCATCCTTTGTTTCCCTTCCTGCATTTGGCTTTATGTACTAAGTTATAAGGTTAATGGACATGGGAGGGACGAAAAATAAACAACGAGTGGGTCAGTTTCGGGAATGTTGACACTAACGCAGGCGTGCATAGCAACAGTGTGGACAACCCATTGAACGTACACATAGGATACTTCCTCAAGCAATGTTGTTACTGTCATCAACATTTCATTTCTTTTGTTGGGCTCCCACCACCAACCTCTCCCCCCCCCCCCCCCCCCCTCTCTCTCTCTCTCTGTGTGTTCACGAAATTTAAACGAAGACGGATGTGTTTTGGGGTGTATCCTGTTTACAATAAAATCACGTGATCTACAGGTTACATACAACCCTGAAAGCTGTACACAGCGCACCACTATATCCATCTATCTAGCTATCTATCTAGCTGTCTATCTATCTATCTATATTGCCAAAGAAAACAGAAAGAAATGAAACATTAAAATCTCCGCGCGCCAAAGGACGTGAGGCGCAGAGAGAAAGATAGACATTTTTTTTTTTTTTAAACCGGAGAGAACTTTAAAATGGTAGTCTGATTTCTTCCATTGAAAGGAGTAAATGTGTGGTTGCGTGCGGGGCGCATGATTGTCTTTGCCTGTGAGTGTGTACGTAGAGACCGTTGTGTGACAGGCTGATTTGGTTCTTTCATATTTTCGCTGTGCGTTTCCATTGTGTTCAAAGGGATAGGTGGTTTATGTCAGTGAGCCATCTGTTTCGTACAATCACAGAGTCACACACACACACACACACACACACACACACACACACACACGCGCGCGTGCGCGCCACCCCCAGCCGTACACGCGTGCGATCCCTTGTAGAGCCATCCCCCTTACCCTAAGGAATCGTCTTGATCTAAGCGTGATGCGGAAGTGTCAGCCTGAGAGACATCCTGAGCCCTCCGGTGATAAAAGATATCAACTTCGTCGCATTCTGGTTTCTCTCTCAACTAAACGAGAAAATCTTTCGCCTTTTTACTTCCTCGTACTACGAGTGACGACGGGACTTGCTTGTGTCGCCGGGGGGGAGGGCTCACGAGGCGGCGTGACACTTGGGCGGCGAGGCGCTGCCACTCTGCGAACTACCCAGTGGCTTGCATGTCCAGCAGGGCTCTCCCCTGGCTGGGGGTGAGGAGGGCGGGGGGAGGGTGGGAACGTCCCTCATGGGCGCAGAGTGGGCATGAACCTACGTGCAGCGGCTCGGCGACTTGTGCCTCGTACAATCTCCCGAGTCGGCCTCACGCGGCACAGGACCGTCGCCACTCAGCATGAAGACGGCCGCCCGGTAGCCCTGACGACGGCCTTGGAGGAACCACCACGACGACGACATCTACGACATCAACATCAACCGCAACCGAACCACCTTCAGACAACCGCTCGGCGGTCCTAACGACTACCTACCTCAGCTAGGCACCTGCCTGACAGCGCCATCCTTCCTGGGACCCCTCCACCCGACGCTAACCCAGACTTCTTGACGCAACCTGCCAGTCTACAGTGTCTATGCCAAGACAAACGTCTCCATGTCACAGCCTTGGCTGTGGCGAAATCTTGTCCCTAAAAGCGTTTTGCTATGAGGACGTTAAAACTCATCCTTCTCCTCCACTTCCTCTTGCTCTCTCCCCCTCCCTGATATCCTCTAGTTGAGTCAAGGTGTTGCTGGGCCTCTCGGTCTTCGGGCCTGGCCGCAGTGGTCATGGTGTTAAGGTATGTGCCTTATGTGGTTTTGTGTATCTATTTTTATTAGTCTAGACAGAGAGGCTTTTAGCTGAAAGTTAGAATTCCTGGGAATGTCTTTTATAAATTGTAGTTAAAATAAATACATGTGTAAACTCTAAGAGCTTGCTTATTGAAAGAATGTTATATTATCCTTGTCCTATCCTCTGGTATGTTTCTGAACGTGTATGAAGGAGTTTCTCATACAGCTCACACTGTCGTATCAATCTCACACTAGCTCAATTCAGCCTCGTATCTCTGAGTGAAGGATGCTCTCTCTCTCTCTCTCTCTCTCTCTCTCTCTCTCTCTCTCTCTCTCTCTCTCTCTCTCTCTCTCTCTCTCTCTCTCTCTCTCTCTACGATAACGATACTTAGGAATCTTAGTCATTAGTCAGCTGCAGTGTTGATTTATTAACTTCCCACAATTTCCTGAGTAAGGTCCCCGACATCCCCAAATCTTCTAGTAACATCCCTTAATACAACAGAGCTCAATTCCTTTTGTATAATAGTTCTTCGACCCACACGCACACTCAACCATTCGTGCGGCAGTACCAACAGACAATCATGTGCCATGATCATCCTTACACTGACGCTCCGAATGCTGCGGAACATAAAGTCTTCTTTGTGGTATGGAATGAAGGTTCAGTGCCGTTTTTCATGCATGCTGTAAAATAAATCACGAATACTTTGTTATTGCTTTTGATTGTTTCTGATTTGGTGTATGCCACTGGAGTGAGTCATGCGGTATCTGTTCTGTTCCTTCTGATCCTCAACTGCCCCCAAAAGCTCTCTCAGCTGCCCCCCTCTCTTTCCTCTTCAACTATGCAACACATCCATTCCAATTTCCGACTCCGCCAAGAATCTGGGTGCCCACCTTGATTCTACCTTTCCATGCAAAACTTTGTGACCCAAATTGCCAAATCTTGCTACTGCCACCTTCGTCGCATCAGCCTGATCAGAAAACATCTTTCTACCGAAGCAACTGTCAAACTTGTCCTCTGTTTCATTATGTCTCGTATCGACTACTGCAACTCACTCCTTTCTGGTGTCAATGAATCCTCTATTCACACCCTACAACACATTCAAAACAATGCCGCACGCCTTATACTTAAGAAGAAAAAAAAACTGACCACATCTCCCTTCTTCTGTCACAACTTCACTGGCTTCCTGTATCCAAACGCATACACTATAAACTCGACACCATCTGTTACAAGTCCCTCAGCAATGCAGCCCCTGACTGTCTAACCCAGTTTACTCAATATCTACACACCCTCCTCACACACCCTACGGTCTTTCTCTGATCCTCTCACTTTCCGGATTCCACGTACCAAACTCAGTACCTTCGGCCCACGTGCCTTCTCTGTTTCTGGCCCACTCTCCTGGAACAAACTTCCACTCTCTGTCCGTCAACTACCTATTTTCTCTTCCTTTAAGACTGCTCTTAAAACTCATCTCTTTTCTTCTTCCTAATAGTCCTCTCCACGACTATTCAACTACTCCCACTGCAGCCTGTACCCACTCGGCATGGGAACCTGAAATGCATACATTTCCCCTCTCTTTCGATAGCTTTGGTTAGATTTATGGCACGCATGTAGGTGTGTGTGTGTGTGTGTGTGTGTGCGTGTGTATGTGTGAGTGCTGGTGTGTGTGTGTGTGTGTGTGTGTGTGTGTGTGTGTGTGTGTGTGTGTGTGTGTGTGTGTGTGTGTGTGTGTGTGTGTGTGTGTGTGTGTGTGTGTGTGTGGGGGGGGGGGGGGGGGGGGGGGGGGGGGGGCATTCATTCATCAATATTTGTACATAATGTTTCTTCTTTTTGAATTAGTTGTGTTTAGAGCCATATGGCCCACAGCGTGTGCGTGTGTGTGCATTAATATTTATGGTTTAATTTTTATTTTCCTTTCTATTCCTTTGTTTAGAGCCATAACGCATGTACAGTTGTGTGTGGGTGTGTGTATGTGAGTGTGTGTGTGTGTGCAGATTGTTTTTTCCCCTTGCGCTTAGAGTTTATCAAGATTTTGCGCATAATAAATACCATAATCATTATTATTATTATTATTATATTATGATCCAAGATATGCAGGACACCATTTACTGAGCTCCCTACTGACGACAATAATTGCTTAGGCGCAGAGCCGGCGTGAATGAGCTCTCCCTCCCGGGGGACGTCACAACGTCCACCCAACGACGGTCCCCGTGAATTTGCTGAAACTGGTGACCCTGACATAATCAGCCAAGACCATAGAAACTTGAGGTCACCGGAGCAGGGCGTGAAGGGGCACAGAACTGGAGACTTTCTGACGTTGATCAGTGAGGAGGGAGATGACGAAGATGGTGCCATGAAGCTCCATCCTAGCCTGAGACTGCATGCAGGGCGTTACTCTACGCTTATTTTCGTAACAAATCCAGGCGTCAGCCATGCCCGAGAGATACAGACGCCTGCAGTGTTGACCTGGAAATTCTAGCAACACTCTCAGAGGCGTATCCATTGAGTGGACACTCTCAGAGGCGTATCCATTGAGTGGACACTCTCAGAGGCGTATCCATTGAGCGGATGAACGTCGGCTGTGGTCCAGCTTTCGCCGCAGTTGAGCCCACAGTGAACTCCGTTGTGGACAGGACTGGGTCCATGCAGAAATATCCCACAAATGAATGGCCCTGATGGGAATGGAACTCACAACCTTCCAGCCGGGAATCCATGATGCTAACCACTTCGCCATGGTGATGGTCTAGTTTTTGATAATGACCAGTAGTAGTAGTAGTAGTAGTAGTAGTACTGGTAGTGGTAGTGGTAAAAGCAGCAGCAGCAGCAGCAGCAGCAAGAGAGATAGTAGTAGTAGTAGTAGTAGTAGTAGTAGTAGCAGCAGCAGCAGCAGCAGCAGTAGTAGTAGTAGTAGTAGTAGTAGTAGTAGCAGTAGCAGTAGTAGTAGTAGCAGCAGCAGTTGCAATGGTGCAGCAGTAATAGAAGTAGTCAAAGCAGCTGTGGCAGCAGCAGCAGTAGCACTAGTAGCTGCAGGAACAGTAGAAATAGTCAGAGGAGCAACAGCAGTAGCAGTAGCAACACCAGAGGCAGAAGAATCGGCAGTCATAGTGGTAGTAGTAGTTATTGTAGTAGTAAAGTAGCAGCCGCCGCAGTTATCTAGTAATAGTAGCATTAGTAGCAGCAGCTGCAGTTACATAGTAGTAGCATTAGTAGCAGCAGCAGCACTTGCATATTAGTAGTAGTAGTAGCAGCCGCAACAGTAGCAACTGTATAGTAGTAGTAGCGGCAGCCGTAGCAGTTGTATAGTAGCAGAAGTAGCGTTAGTAGCAGCCGCAGCAGTAGATGTTGCAGTAACATTTGAGTCATAACAGCAGCAGCAGCAGCAGCAGTAGTAAACTAATATAGTACAGCAGCAGCAGAGGTACAACTAATATAGTACATCAGCAGTAGAAGCAGTGTTACAACTAATATAGTACAGCAGCAGTAGAAGCAGTGGTACAACTAATATAGTACAGCAGCAGCAGTAGAAGCAGTGGTACAACTAATATAGTACAGCAGCAGTAGTAGAAGCAGTGGTACAACTAATATAGTACAGCAGCAGTAGAAGCAGTGGTACAACTAATATAGTACAGCAGCAGTAGAAGCAGTGGTACAACTAATATAGTACAGCAGCAGCAGCAGTAGAAGCAGTGGTACAACTAATATAGTACAGCAGCAGCAGCAGCAGCAGCATTGACTTGAGCAGCAGTAACAGTAGTATCACAAACACCAGCACCAGCAGCACAAGCAGTAGAAGAAGTAGATGCACTAGCAGCAGCAGTAATATTAGTAGTAGCAAGAGCAGCAGGGGCGGTAGCAGCAGCAGCAGCAGCAGTAGTAGTAGAAGTAGTAGTGGTGGTGGTAGTAGTAGCAGTTGTAGTGGTAGCGGCAGCAGAAGCAGTAGCAGAAGCAGAGGTAGAAGTAGCAGTAGTGGCAGAAGTAGTAGCTGCAGTAGTAGAGTAGAAGTAGCGGCAGTAGCAGGAGCAGTTGCAGCAATAGTAACAGCAGCAGCTGCAGCAGCATCAGGAGTAATCGTAGTGGTAGTATTCGTAGCAGCAGCAGTAGAAGTAGTAATAGTAGCAGCAGCAGTAGCAGCAGCAGTGTCGGCGGTAAAAGCAGTATCAATGTCGGTATCACTTCCTTCTCTTGTTGGCCGTGGGCTGGTTGACGCAGGTAAGGCTCGATGGTTTCCGTTGCTTCAGTCATTTGGTCAGTTGTTCATGGCCTATACTAAAAACGGAAGTGGTAGATGGCAAGTCAAAACAATATGATAAATATATGATGATGATGATGATGATGATGATGATAGTAATAATGACGATGGTGATATGAAAATTGAAAGAAATATGAATGACTAAATTACAAATTCAAAAAACAGAATAAAAGAAGAGTTGCGATAAACAGTGTACAATTTGTCTTTTTTCATTGTTTTGATTGTCCACCCGTTCTGTGCTGCAGCGATAAGCACTTCTATAGACCGTATAATTATCAGAAAAGATCCTACAAAAAAGTTTTAAGAAAATCTAAGCTTTGATTTCAGCAGAACTGAACAGATACTTACGCCCCCTATGCCCACACATTTATTTCAACGTTCCCATGGCACTATCCTGAGGTGACACCACCAACTGACACGAGCAAGGTGTAGGAGCCGAAGATGAAGAAAAAAAAAGAAAAAAAAAAAAGTCACAGTAGAATCAGAAACAGCAGCAGTAGAAAGTGGAAGCAGCAGCAGGTACAGCAGCATCAGCAGCAACTAGTGTAAAGCAGTGTTTGCAGCAACAGCCGTAGCAGCAGCAATATAGGAGCAGTAGGAGTAGAAATTGAAGTATTTTTAGTATTTAGGAAGATGAGAAATTGAAGCCACATAACACACATAAGATAATGACACATAAGATATCGGCAATATTTCAGTTTAACCTTTCTCAAGCCCATTACCTGCACGTGTAGCTGGGTTGTAGACATGAGGACAAAGCACTGAGCACGCCCATTATCTGAACGTGCAGCTGGTTTATAGACAGCGGGCGTTGTGTACATTTTCGTCAACAGATCATGGCTGTGTCAAACAGCCACAACTCGCGAAAAAAAAACTGACATGAACCCATCTCTCTCTCCCTCTCCCCTCCCTCCCCCCCCCCCCTCTCTCTCTCCCCCATTCGCAAAGGAGCTGACGTGAACCCCTCCCCCCCCCTCTCTCTCTCTCTCTCTGAGACAGATGATGAAAGACATAGAAGGGTAATAATGTGATTTACAATACATGAAAATGACAGATTATGCTTTTTCATGTTATCATATTTCATTTTGTATTGTTGGGGCCCAAACGAAAGGGGAATGGGTGAGGATGGGGTCCAGTGAAGGGGAAAGTGGAAGGCGGAGAGAGAAAATAGGAGAGCAAACGATATGCGTATGGGCTTTTTTGTTTGTGTTTGTTTTTTGTTTTTACTGATTGGGACTGCTTTTGAAATGATTTGTTTTTTGATCGTTGATATCAGATCATACACTGAAGGCAGAGAAAGTGTTGTAGGCTATTTATTTTCCTGTTCCAAAAGATCCCGAAACCTACATCCAAGCTACAAAAATCAAAAGGCCATGTTCAGATTTGATAATGATTAAATGCATACTTATTCACCAAATGTTTCATAGGCGCGTGCGTGCGCACGCACGCACGCACACACACACACACACACACACACACACACACACACACACACACACACACACACACACACACAAGATAGCATCGCAAAACAGGTGTTTGTAGTAAGCTCTCACACTGATCTCTTCAATCTAATGAGACAATTTTGCCTACACTCTTCAGACTAATGCGTACAAGCAAGACTGAAGCACTTTGTCTGCGTCAAATGTCACTGGCGACGAATTTGGCAACTGGCGATTTGGGGTGACTCAATGAGAGTAGACTCAATTTGTCGCCGGCGACAATTTGAGTACCGTAGCCTGCTCAAACTGTTGCCGGCGGCAAGTTGGGCCGGCAACAATTTGAAGCGTAACAGCTCCTCTATACCAAAATGTAAGCCTATAGAAGTTTTATGATAACTGACCAAAACAAAAACAAACGAACAAACAAACCGAGCAAACAAGGTATATACAAACTTAACCAGTTCAAAAAAAAGGGATATAAAGACGTGAACACTTGAAAGGCCGCCAGGCATAGACTAAAAAATATCAGTCCTCCATACTGCCACAGGTAAGACTGTCCGGGAAGGAAGGGGATGTGGTTTGAGGGGAAGGGGAAGGGGAGGAGGAAGGGAGAGGGGAAGGGATGCCTAAGCAGGGGACAATGAGAAACGCCACAAAGAAAATCGCACAGCGAAAGGATTTGCATTTGATCAACTTGACGAAAGTTAGATCTAGTTGCAAAGTGATATGATTGAAGATAAGTGATTGCTCGTGCATATTCGTTGTAATAATTGTTTTGTATCTTGCCTGAAAAAGACCTAAGAGGTCGAAACGCGTCGTATTTTGTCTTGTGATTCGTTTTGGGGGTTCGCTTACATTTAAGATTCGTTTCGACGAAAGTGTCATTTCGTATGCACATTCAAACGAAAAGCAATATTTGGAAAAACTAACAATGAAAAAACGAGTAAGCAAACTACATTATAATCGTTGTACTGCTATCCAACCAAATAAAGGCAAAAATGGTCATTAAGTCTTGTTCTCCTCCTTCAATTCCTTGGGCAGTTATTTCCCTTGAATTGATCAATGGCGGACTGCTCCTTCCGACCTCGGGTAAGGCTCTTAGAGGCCAGTCGATGGGATAACAAATTTACTTAAAAGAATGTGAAACTGGAAAATGAAGCCATGTCCTCACAAACCATTCAGGCGTAATTTCAAGTGTGAGCAATATCAGTGCTTATCCTGCAAATGAAGATAATGGACGGAAAGAAGTTCAACAAGCAATAAAAGAAAGTGCTAAGCAAAGTTTCATTCCTTTCTCAAACGTCGGTTATTTATAATTGTTGCTTTGTTGATCATGAAACACTAGTTCAGTTATTCATGAGCAGCAAGTTACATACAGTACGACTACTTGGTTTGTTTGCACATAGATCGATAAACTGCCATGTGGGGTAAGTTGCAAGAGGGAAATGTTAGTTGAAATTGTTGAGCAAGCACAACACGGTGCTTACAGGCAAGTATTGACTAATGCATCGTGAGAGTTCGTATTAACCCAGATGTGTAGTATGTTAATATGATGATTATATTTAAAAAAAAAAAAGTGTACCTTGTTTTAGTTTATTGTTTTCTGTTGTGCTTGGCATCCAACCCAAGAAATGTAATTACTTCCTGTTTGCGCGCGCGCGCGCGCGCGCGTGTGTGTATGAATAATTCAGTTTCAATTAATGATCTGAGATCACATCAGTCTCTGGTTAACACACACACACACACACACACACACACACACACACACATAAACTGTAAAGGAATGGAAAGTTATCATTCAATTCTTTCAAGACCTTTGGAGGGATACCATTTGGCCCTTTCGCTTTATGTAGGTTTAGATTGCATGCTTAGTTAAATCTTTTTCACTCGTCACTGACTAGCGAGTGCCCTGAAGGTCTGAAGTGTGACCTTTGTTTGAATAGGGATAGGTTTGTAGATATGACAAGTTAAAGGTATGTGTTTAAAAAAACAATCAAATTTGAAAGCCTCATCCTTTTCGCATAGTATCCATCATCATCAGTCATTGTATTCCAGCTCTCCCCCCCCCCATCCCATCCCCCCCCCCCCCCCCCCCCCCCCCCCCCCCCCCCAGCCTGGCACCTCAAAAGTGATAATGTGTGTTTGTCTGTGTCTGGGCACATGCCATCATGTGTATGTAAACACAATAATTGGCCATTGCTGGATGAATTAAAAAAATTGTGGCTGGCATGGAAGCAGTACTTTAGTCGTTTTTTTGAGGGTATTTGTGGGTGTTACTGTGTGTGTATGCATGTGTATACTGTATGTGTGTACATATGTGTGTGTGTGTGACTGTGGTGTGTATGTGACAGAGAGAGAGAGAGAGAGAGAGAGAGAAGAGAATCGATAACCATGTAGAAAATAAGATAGTTTTAAAGGAACAATATATATATTGCAAAAATTTTAATACTGACGTTCCTTGAAAGAAAAAAAAAAGAGTTGAAATAATTATATGTGATTGTACTCCTGTTCTGCTGAGTTCCAGAAGGTCTTTGATGATGTGGTACAAGAAAAGACTAAAAACAGAAATTGCATTAAAATGATAAATTATAGTATCTATCTGGTGATGTTATCAATTTAAAATCGGAATAGAAATTAAGTTGTGGTAAATAGTATACAGTTTGTCTTCATATTATTGTTTTGATTGTTTGCTCATTTGTTTGTGGCAGCAAGAAGCAGTTAGACTCTACAGTGTAAGGAAAGACCTGACCTAAAAAGAATCAAAAAGAATTTTTTTAAAATCTAAGCTTTGATTTCAGCATAATGCCCCATAATGATGACAACAAAGCCCCATAACGATGGCAGTATTTGCCTAGACGTGGAGCTAGCTTGAGTGAGCTCTTTATGTGAAGGGCACCACACCTTCCATAAAACGACAGTTTCCCTGAGTTTGCTGATACTGGTGACCCTGACAGAACCAAACCACAGGGCATAGATGTGGAGGGGTAATTGAAACTGAGGTGAACATGAATGCTGGATGTGAAGGACCACACAACTTGAGAATTTTTTTTTATGCTGATCAGTGAGAATGAGGAGATGAAGCTACAGATTTCCATTTTTGATCTGAGACTGCATAATTTAGAAAGAGAGGGGGTTAGTTACTGCTAAGGACATTGACAAACAAAGCTCAGGACAAGACACGATGCATTTCAACCTCTTGGGTCTTCTTCAGGCAAAAAAAAAAAAACAGATCACATTTAACATTTAGGACAGTACAAACAAAGAATGAAGAGTGACTTATCTGTTGTCTATATGGTGTGAAGAATGGACGCCAAACAGAAATGACAGAGGGGATTATGGGAGAGGAAAAGGAAGGGGGGTGCATGGAGGGAGGGGGGGGGGGGGGGGGGGGGAGTGAGACGATGGGTTTGTGTAGCTAGTTTAGTGGAGTGGTGTGATATATGTGATGGTTGTGGTTAAGGTGGATTGATAATAATGCTAAGTGGGGGGAGGGGGGGGGGGGGGGGGGGGGGGGGGGGGGGGTATATATATATATATATATATAAAAAAAAAAATATATATATATATAAGGGATAGTAATGATAATAATGATAGTGGTTGTAATTATAATAAATAAGTAGATGAAATAAAATGAAAGTAACTGTAATTAAAAAAAAAGGTGAATAAGATAGATAAATGATTTTGCTGGATGATGAAGGAGGTGGTAGTAGTTATGCGTGGGTAGTTGTGAAAGGGTGTGTGGGTAATGTTAATAAGGAGGGAAGGGGGATGGAAGATTAATGGGTGGTAAGGTATAATTGGGGGTGGGGGGGGGTGAGAGTTTGGGGGGAAAAAAAAGAAAAAAAAAAGAAAAGGGGTGGGTGGGGAGGAGGGTAATGTGTGTGTGTGGAGGGGGAGGGGGGGGGGGGGGGGTGGCAATAGAAGGAGAGAGAGAGAATACCTTCCTGTAGTACTGTGTGAAAACTTTCCACAGTTAGTCTTATTATGATCATAACTCACCCCAGAATACTGTTTACATGTGGTCCCCCCCCCCCCCCCCCCCCCTGTGTGTGTGTGTGTGTGTGTGTGTGTGTGTAAAACATGATACCCTGTTTTTCATTGATCATTGCTATCCTTTCTCAATTAACATCAGCATATTAATGCGAACACATTATTTCACCTGTCACAATGAACATCACCCACAGCATTGTTTACTTTTTCAACAACACTATTTGTATGAACCTCCCAACCTCCCACACCTACCCCCCACCTCATAGTAGATGGAGAGATATCAGCTCTCCTTCTCTTGCCCCCCCTCCCTCCCCCCCCCAACACATTACCCTCCTCCCCACCCACCCCACCTACCCCCTTTGTCCCCCCAAACTCTCCCACCCCCCTAAATTATATCTTATCACCCGTTAATCTTCTATCCCCTTCCCTCCCATATTAACATTACCCCCACACCTTTCACAACTACCCACACATAACTACTACCACCTCCTTCATCATCCAGCGAAATCATTTATCTATTTTATTCACTTTTTTTTTTTTTCTAATTACAGTTACTTTCATTTTATTCATCTACTTATTTATTATAATTACTACCACTATCATTATTATCATTACTATCCCTTCTACATGATTTTTTAAAAAATACACACACACACACACACACACATATATATATAACTATGTAACTCCCCCCCCCCCCCCCCCCCCCCCCCCCCCCCCCCCCCCCCCCCCCCTTAGCATTATTATCAATCCACCTTTACCACAACCGTCACATATATCACACCACCCCACTAAACTAGCTACATAACCCCATCGTCTCGCTCCCCCCCCCCCCCTCCACGCACCCCCCTTCCTTTTCCTCTCCCGTAATCCCCTCTGTCGTTTCTATCTGGCAGCTATTCTTCCTACCACATGGACAACAGATAAGTCACTCTTTGTTCTTTGTTTGTACTGTCCTAAATGTTAAATGTGATCGGTTTTTTTTGCCTGAAGAAGACCCAAGAGGTTGAAATGCATCGTGACTTGTCCTGAGCTTTGTTTGTCAGTGTCCTTGGCGGTAACTAACCCCCTCTCTTTCTAAATTTTGCTTTGTTCTCCGCCATCAGTCACTCCATTTTGAAACTGAGACTGCATGACAATGCTGCACTCAGTTTATTTTCTTAATATATCTCAGTATCAACCAGGCCAAGAGATACAGACACATGCAGTGTTGGTCTGGAAATTTGAGGAACATTCTCAGAGGTGCATCATTTAAGTGGATGAAACTTGACTGTGTGATCTCAGTCTTCTAAACAGAGTCCAAAGCAAACTCAACTCTGGATAAGAGCTGGTCAGGGCAGAAGATCCCAGAAAATAAATGGGTCTGATGGGAATCAAACCCACATTCTCCCAGCTGTGAATCTGTGATTTAATTACTTTGCCACAGTGGCTAGTTAAATGATTTGGGCAATTGATCTGTAGTTGTTGGTAAGTAAGCCCCCCATTCCCCTTATCCTTTAACCCTACCAACACCATCTGTCCGGTTCCACTCCTCCAAACCCCTTCTCCATTTAGGTCATTCCACTTGAAGAATTGTAGCCCAAGGTCACCACCTTATGATAACAGTCACAAGTTGTTAGTTGACATTGCAGTATCCTCATTATGAACCCTTCCTCCCACTAAGATGAACTTATCCATTTCTGGTGAAGTGGGACACAGTTGTTCATTCTTTATCACTGAATAGTACCATTAAATACAGCCCACCTGTTATCTGTCGTCTGTCTTTTTTGATCATTTCAGTTCCTAGATCTCTCAATCACTTCCTGCATTGTTTTGTAAGGTGGACATTGGAAGTTTTTTCATCACATTCTACTCACCAACATCTGCACAGCATCATGGCTGATGGAGGTGGAGACAGACTACCAGGTATGATGACTGCATTGTGCATTCAATGTGTATGTGTGTAGTAGTAGACCCCTTCATTAACCCATTAGCTGCCTAACTTATCTGTGACTTTTGAAGGTTTTCTGTTGGATATGCTGTTCCTTTACAGTCTGTGACGCTTTACATTTTGATTTTGATTTATTAGATAATCTGTTCATTTATCTGTAAAGTTACATAATTACAATCCACCCCTGAACTGTAGACTGATCTTAGTCGGGAGAGAAAAGCTACACCTGTTCTTTGCTGTGAGCTGTGGCATTGAGCTGTGGCATTTAGTGTGTACAGTGTAGAAATCCCTCTGGTGTGTAATGTGCAGTGAACTGTAGCATTTACTATAATTCATTTAAAGTGCAATGTGTAGTGCGGTGTTCAGTTAAACTCCACGTACAGTTGTGCTGTGCTGTTAACTGTGGTGTTTAGTGAATTCCCATTAATGTGTACAGTGCAGTGAACGATGCTGTTCAGTTCAGTTCTGTTAATGTGTACTGTACAGTAAACTTTACTGTTCAGTTGAATTCCAAGAAAATGTTCTGTGCAGTGAATTGTGTGGAGTTCCTAACTTTATTAATGTGTATACTATGCAGTAAAGTGTGGGGTTCCTAACTTTATTAATGTGTAAACTATGCAGAGAACTGTGGGGTTCATAACTTTATTAATGTGTATACTATGCAGAGAACTGTGGGGTTTACGGTTTATAACTTTATTAATGTGTATACTATGTAGTAAACTGAGGGGTTCCTAACTTTATTAATGTGTATACTGTGCAGAGAACTGTGGGGTTTATAACTTTATTAATGTGTATACTATGCAGAGAACTGTGGGGGTTATATAACTTTATTAATGTGTATACTATGCAGTAAACTGAGGGGATCCTAAACTTATTAATGTGTATACTATGCAGAGAACTGTGGGGGTTATAACTTTATTAATGTGTATACTATGCAGTAAACTGAGGGGTTCCTAACTTTATTAATGTGTATACTGTGCAGAGAACTGTGGGGGTTATAACTTTATTAATGTGTATACTATGCAGTAAACTGAGGGGTTCCTAACTTTATTAATGTGTACATACAATGCGTAGAGAACTGTGGGGTTTGTAACTTTATTAATGTGTATACTATGCAATGACTGTGGGATTCCTAACTGTGGAGTTCATAACTTCATTAATATGTATACTGTGTAGTGAATTGTGGGTTCTTACTTAATGAATGTATGTATTGTGCAGTGAACTGTGGGGTAAATTTGACTTCATGAGTGTGTATACTGTGTAGCAAACTATGAGGTTCATTAAACTCCATGAAACTCCATAGTGTACAGCGAATTGTTGGTTTCAATTAATGTTATTAGTATGTATTCTGTGCAGTTAACTGTGAGATTATGAGATTAATTTAACTTGATTAACATGAATACTGTGTAGAAAATGCTGGGGTTCATATATTCTGTGCAGTGAACTGCAGGGTTAAATGAACTCCATGAATGTGTATGCTGTGCAGTAAACTTGGGGTTCATTACTCCATGAATGTGTATACTGTGCAGTAAATCTTGGGGTTCATTACTCCTTGAATGTGTATATTGTGCAGTAAATCTTGGGGTTCATTACTCCATGAATGTGTATACTGTGCAGTAAATCTTGGGGTTCATTACTCCATGAATGTGTATACTGTGCAGTAAATCTTGGGGTTCATTACTCCATGAATGTGTATACTGTGCAGTAAATCTTGGGGTTCATTACTCTATGAATGTGTATACTGTGCAGTGAACTGTAGGGTTAGTTTATCTCCATGAATGTGTATACTGTGGGGTAAATTGTGGGGTTAATTACTCCATGAATATGTATACTGTGCAGTGAACTGTGGGGTGCATTTGACTTTATTACTGTGTATACTGTGTAGTAAACTGGGTTTTCATCAAATTCCCTGAATGTGTGTAGTTTGTGAGTTCTGTTAACATCATTAATGTGTACAGTTTGTTGTAAATTGTGGGGTTAGTTAATTCCATGAATGTGTATATTGTACAGTAAACTGTGGGCCATTTACATTCATTAATGTGTACACTGTGCAGTGAACTGTGGCGTTCAGTTGAAAGGTGACAAGGTGGTGCTGACGTACAAGATGGGGAAAAACATCACACAGAGTGACATATCCTGGAAGTGGGTGGAGGAGGAAGAGTGAGTTGCTTTGTTTGTTGGGTGACTTGTTTGTAGGATCAGCTTTTAAATCCAATGTGCTTGTGGAAATGATAGTCAATTTATATGTGACTGGAAAGACAGTTTTAGTCTTTTCTCTTTGTTCTGTTTTCTTTCAAGTAAGAATATGTTTGTGAAGATGTCATACAGTCAAATGATGGATACTTGTTGAAACTTATACGCTTGCAATATGTATGAATCAGTGTATCTTGTGAATCAGTACATCTTGCTCATAATGTTTCCACACCATCTCTTGGATTACATCGGCTGAAATAATCCAATGGGGATGAGTTAGGGGGTGGGTATGTGGGGCAAGGAGGATGAATGAGAGGTAGGGAAGCATTACAGAAGATGAACCACAAGAATGAGGGGAGAGGGGCTGGGTGCATTTGCTACAGCAGTCACCCACAGTCATACACCCACACTGTTGTTTGTCCTTCAGTTTCAAAGATGACCATGACTTGACTTCAATCTCAGATGGAAGATCGCTGAGTGTGGGTCCGCAGGTGGCTGGTGAGGCCGATCTGGGCCTGGAATTAATAGCCACATGTGGGACACGTGGATGGGTGCTACAGTGGAGGTGGAGGTAGTTCTGGCCTTGCGTGCGGCTCGCTTTTTCTCAGCTTCCGCTGTGCATCTCTTCTCTGATGTACATGCACCCTTTGTGAGGCTGCTTCGCCAGGCTGGGGCGGTCCAGGGAAAGTGACTCCCAGGTGTTGAGATTGTTGTCCCAGGCCTTTGAGGGACACTTTGAGGCAGTCCTTGAAACGTTTCTTCTGCCCCCCCCCACAACAACTTTGTGCTTGCCCTGACTCGGTTCTCCATACTTAATGGCAGGATAAGAAAAATGGTCATACACACAAAACTCCACTACCTGTAGGCATTGTCCACAGGAGTATCAGCTTGTGTACGCAGAAAGAGAAGAAAGAAAGTTCTCTGCACAGCAGCTGTTTTGGCAGTTGACTATCTGGCATTCTGACGATGTGGCCAGACCATCTGGCTCGGGATTTCTGAAGGAGAGTGTAGATGCTGGGAAATGCTGGCCCTTACCAAGACCTCAGTGTCTGGGACTTTGTCCTGCCACCTGATGTGTAGGAGTCTGCGGAGACAGCTGAGGTGAAAATGGTTGAGCTGTTTGGCGTGTCTGCTGTAGACAGTCCAGGTCTCAATGGCATAGAGGAGAGTGGTTAGTACCACTGCATGGTAGACCTTCAGCTTGGTGGTAAGGCTTAGTCCTCTCCCGCTCCCAGACATTTTCACAGAGTCTCCCAAACACAGAGCTGGCTTTGGCTCAGTCATACATTCACACAAACATATTCACATACACTCACACATGCATACACATGCACATGTGCATGCACGCACTTGCACACTCACACTTGCATACACACACACACACACACACACACACACACACACACACACACACACACACACACACACACACACCTCAGCACACGGATGCCCCCTCTAAAGAACCTTCTAGACTGCCTTACCTCAAATTTGGAAGAAGACCTTCTGTTATCATACTTGGACAGTAGTAGATGAATGGTCGCCAAGTGGCTTTAATAGAAATAGATTGCCAGATATTGTGAATTTAGAGCCAAATCAGAATTGGTTCCTTCCCTTCCAGTCCTTGATCTTTGAGTGGTGATCATGAGTAAATCTGTCAGATCCACAACATATCCTAGACTTATTTTGCAGCAATTAACCTGTGCTATTGCCTTTACCAAGTTTAAGTGACCATATGTGCCTGCAGAAAGAAAAAAAGGACAATAGATAGGTTTGTGTGTGTATATGTGATGCATGTTTTTGCTGAGATGAATGTTCATGGAATCTTGCCTGTTGGACTCTGCCTTTCTGATGACTGACAGTGCATATCCTGTCTCTGGCGTCCCTGACTGTTGACAGGATAGTTCTCTTCCTTTGCTACGTAGGTGTGGGCAGCAGACGTTGGTACTAATCTGCCACATTGGTGATCAGTCATGGTCTTCTATCAGAGAACCCCTGGTAACAAAGCCCTTGTTCTACACACTAAATCCTAGCATAGGTGTGATACAGGTAAGAACTGTATGTGCAGATAAGATAGAAACACTGTGCTGTCCTGCAGCCATGCACAGTCTACAGGGAGGGGCCTGATGTCCTACAGTCCATCATGTCTTGACAAAACAGTGACACTTGTTGATTTCGTTTGCAGCAACATTGTGGCCAAACTGGAGGCAAAATCGAAAAGAGGGGACATCAAGTACCACACATCTGCCCGCATTTCGACTGAAGTGCAGTCAGCTTTGTCTGTGGTAGGTGCTTTATAGATCAGTATACACTGCTTTATGTAGACATTCAGCAGGCTACTTACCTTCAAGGTACTTTTCACGTCACGTGTAAAGTAAATTCAAGATGTTCAGAGTTTTATTAATATGGTTTTGACATTCTGTTTGTGTTTATTAATATGGTTTTTGACATTCTGTTTGTGGCAAAACTTTTTGATTGTGACTGCGAGTCTTGTCATCAAAGTAAGACCAGAGAGAGCACCACTGCTAAGCTTCTGTAGTTTTCTGTACCACAGTGGCTGACTGTACTTGCTGAACATGTGGGCCTTAGTTTTCGATCCTGTTTTGACTGTGTGATTCTTACTCCAGTCATGAGAAACTTGGCAGAGAAACACAAAGAAACTGGTCTAACTGGACTCCACACAAAGTCATCAAGAAAGCAGAAGCATACAGCTGGCAGTGACAGTTTCATTCACACATAACAGCATGGGAGTATGAGGACATCATTTGTATCAGATAACTTTCCCAGACATTTCAGACTGAATTCCAGACAGTACTTCTTGTAGTTGTGAAATTTTGTTGAATTTTTTTTTTTTTTACCTGGTAGGATATTGTGGTTTGATGTGAAGAATATGAAAGGATTGGCATGGTGGGTATATGGAGATAAATTTCTGCCTGTCATGTGCCATAGTCACCGAGACTGTGAAAATGGCCTCCCTGTATGGCCAAACCATGTACTGCCTGGTAACTCCCTGATGATTTCCTTTCGGTTTAGAATTTCTTTGATACCACAGTGGAGAAAATGAACAGGTAAATGACAGTAAAAACAAAAATGTCTGCTTAAAGGTGATTGAAGACAGGGAAAGAGTATGTTGCCAGCATATCTAGGTTAGGCATATGACGGCAAACGAATATTTCCCTGAAGCATTAAACATTATGGGCTTTCTGCAAATTGTTCTTCTGTCACTTTATGTGTTTTTAGAAAATCTCTTTTAACGAGTTGTGTGTTAATGAGTTGTTATTTTTTCTTTTTTTTTTTTTGAGAATGACTTCAGTGAGGTGACAGCACTGATATGGCCCTTTGTGGCTGGCAGGGCTGCTAAGCGATGTGAATTGAATTGCTTTCCAGATTGATAAAACCAAAACATTGTATGATGAAAACAGTGGTTCCATGTTACTTTGTGTGTATTACATCTGTGAAGACTCTGATGACTTTGTGACTTATCTGTGCAATCATTTACTTTGAGTGAAGACAACAGGTTTTTGATATTATAAATATGTGTAAAAGTGAGAGATATGGAACACATAAGTGAAGATTTGTTTCATATGAATGTCAGTGATCATTAATCGCAAACAGATTTTTGAAATAGAAGGGAGCATTGCCATTGGTATTTCTTGCATGAGGAGTCTAGGCAGTGGGTCTGCCTGTTTCATTTGGAGGTTAGGTTTACAAGGCCTTTGTTCTGGACACAGCTGTGGTGTGGCTGGGAGCATGTTACTGACAGTACTGAAGCTTGAAGGGTGGTGTGAACTTGGCAAGTGCTAAGTCCTGTTGCATCACCGTCAGCTATTTCACTGAGAACTTGGATGGCTGAAGGCTACACTCTTCCAAGAAAGCTCCTCCAGGCAAATTCAACATAGAATAAATGGACTTTATGTCTGTGTAATAGGAGTCCCTAACCATATTTGGATAAAGGGAACTCTACGCAAGCAATATTTATTAGTTTCATGAGTATTTAACTGAAGAAGAAGATAGAAAAATTTAAGATAAATGCTGCACGTCATATGGTGGTGCTGGAAATGCGTTGATGACAGCGTGTCATATGACATGCCAAGGCAGTCAGCAGGTATAATGAACATATCCCCTGTATGCAAAATGCAGGTTGCTTACTTCTGTGTCCTGTTGTTTACATGTAAATGGGAATTAATATTAAGTTGTTGCTGCAGTATCAGTTGGTTGTTCATTGTTAGTTTTTATATAGTGTATTGTTGCCATTATTGTTAGATATTTTTATCCTCGCAGATTTTATTGACTGTGACCTCAATTCAAACCTGCCTTCTTTTAAACAGTATGTGTCATGTTTTACAAGAAAGGATAAAATACTTGATTTATGTTACTGTAATATACCATCTGCATACAAGTGTGTTCAGCTCCCCCCTGTTGGTCAGTCTGATCACAATGCCATTCATCTCTTGACAGCTTACAGACCAAAAGTGAAAACACAACCTATCACTAAAAAGCAAGTGCAGTGTTGGACGCAAGAAAGTGTTGATGAATTACAGGATTGTTTGAATGTACAGATTGGAATTTGTTTTTGAATTCTAGTTTTGACATTAACGAAGCCACTGATGTTATTTCCAGCTACATTTCTTTCTGTGTGAACACATGATTGTATCTACTAAAACTATCAAAATATTTCCCAACACAAAACCTTGGGTTACAAAATCTCTGAAAGTAACTCTAAACGAGAAAAAAATAGCTTTTCAATCAGGCAATAAAAGCGATCGTAAGGTTGTACAAAAGAAACTGCAAACAGAGATTGAAGAATCAAAGAGAGCTTACAAGAGAAAAGTCGAAAACATGTTCAGAATGGAAATATGCGAGATGCATGGAAAGGAATAAAGGTTTTATCAGGTTCAGGAAAATGTTCAAACCAAAATATCAGTAACAAAAAAAAAAAAAAACAGCAAAGAACAGAAGCAATTTGCAGAAAAGCTGAACGATTTTTACTGTAGATTTGATGATAAAGATTTTAGTAAAGAATTAAAGGAAGTGAAGGAAGAACTCCAAAGCAATGTTAAAACGATGTTGATGGAAGTGATTCTGTTATGATTGAGGAAAATGATGTTCAGTCTTTTTTTTTCAAACGTTTAAATGTGAGAAAGGCAATGGGCCCTGATAATATCTGTGGAAAATTGTTGAAGGTGTGTGCTTCTCAGCTCTCCTATGTTTACAGTCGTTTGTTTACCTGGTCACTTAGAGAATGTATAATTCCTGTTTTATGGAAAAATGCACTGATGTCCTGTTCCCAAAAAACGCAAACCCAAGCTGTTTAAATGATTACCGACTAGTTGCCCTCACATCTGTTGCAATGAAATGTCTTGAAAGAATTGTCCTCTGTTCTGTTTTAAAAGATACTACACAGTACCAAGACCCGTTTCAGTTCGCATACCAACAGAACAGATCAACAGATGATGCCACACTCACACTTCTCCATCATGCGTTTTCACACCTCGAAAAACCTGCCTCCTTTGTACGCATTCTCTTTATTGATTTCTTATCAGCATTCAGCACCATACAACCACATCTGATGGCAAAGAAACTCAGTAACATAAATGTGTGTAACAAGCTCATTCTTTGGATAATTGATTTTCTAACACAAAGGACCCAGTCTGTTCGATATCAAAGTGTTGTTTCGTCTTCCAAAGTCATTTCAACTGGCGCGACCCAGGGTACTGTTTTATCACCAGTGCTTTTTACTCTGTACACAAATGATTGTTCAGGAAGTGATTTAACTTTGTACATTAATATTTCAGATGACTCAGCACTTGTGGATCTTTCCAACTCTGATTCTGTTTACTTCAAGGAGATTCAAAGATTTGTTGACTGGTGCGATCATAACTATCTTGATCTGAATGTAACAAAAACGAAAGAAATGTTGATTTGATTTTAGAAAGAATCCAAAGCTGTACCCCCCCGCTTTTTATCAAAGGTGCTGAAGTAGAACGTGTTGAATCATACAAATATTTAGGAACTTTTATAGATAATAAGCTGAATTTTAAATCCCATACTGAGTATGTCCACAAAAAATGTCAAACCAGATTATATTGTCTTCGCAAGCTGCGATCATTTCATGTGAATACTGACATTCTTCGGACATTTTATTCATGCTTCTTGGAATCTGTTTTAACTTTCTCATTTATGTGTTGGTATGGTGGGTTGACTGTGAAGAGTAGAAATGTGCTTGAGAAAGTGGTGAACGTGGGAGGAAAAATCGTTGGTGAGAGACAGAAAAGTCTGAGTGAGCTGTACAGGTGCCGTGTTGTTTGTAAAGCGAAGAAGATTGCGAGTGACCAGACCCACGTTCTTGCAAATCAGTATGACCTTCTTCAGTCAGGACGAAGATATCGATCGGTTAAATGCAGAAGTGTCAGATTTAAACAAAGTTTTATTCCCCTGTCCATTGATTTTATGAACCGAGGAGATGTTTAATTTAAATCCAAATTCCTTTATATGAATGTATGTCATATGTGAGAAAATGGGGTAATGTGACAAAATTATTGTTTATTTGCTGTGGATGTGTGCGACCACAAATTAATTTCTCAAATTGAGATAATAAAGTTTACTTGACTTGACTTGACTTGACTTGACTTGACTTGACTTGACTTTTAGGTTTGCTTTTGTATTTTTTCTTTACAATTTGTGCGTCAATAAACATGAAAATGGAAAGCACTCAGACACATACATTGGCATGCTCATACACTCACAGAACAATGTGCAGTTGCACTTACATGTTACATTCATGAAGAAACATACCCTTTCTCATCATTTTCTTTTTCAATTTCTATTCCTGTGGCTGTCTGCCCCTCTGTGTCTCTTTCTGTCTTTCATTCTGTCTGTGTCTTTCAATGGAACATGTTTCTTGTCCCCCAGCCTGAACAGTCCATGGAAGGGGAATACTTCAAGGTGAAGTTCCACATCCTCAAGTCAAGAGAAAAGCCCTCTGATATGCCCAATTTAGCTGAGTTCTTTGATGTACCACAGTGAGACTTGAGTAAGACAATGAAGACTATGCTACTATTGCAACAGGTGGTTTTGAGTTTGGGCTTCCATGCGCGGGAATAGAGCTGATGCTATTGTAAAAGATGAGCAGAAAAGTGTGTTATCATGTTCATTTTGACAGTGCAGTTAGTTAGGACGTGGGTGGATTATCACCTTGCCAGAATGACAACACCCATCCAGACCCCTGTCCCAGTCTTTCCTGTTTCTCCACCCAAAGACTGACAGTGACTTCTTTCTTATTGTTGGGGAAGTTCTTTGTTTAAAGAATTATGTGTGATGGTTTGTTTCTCTAAAAAAGTTTGATAATTTTGTCTTGAGTTATCCATTGTTAATAGCGATTGCAAGAATGATTAAAGATGATGAATGAATAAAAATTGAATACTGGAGTTGTTGAGTGTGCTATGGGGTCAGATGGAAAGCGCACAGCCTGGTTTGACTGGAAGTATACAGTCAGGCTGCATTCACTTATTGGAAAATGGTGTACAGATTCACAGACTAGCATCGCAGGTGTCTGTATCATTTAGACCTGGTTGATACCAAGTTAATATGGGGAAAATATGAAAGAGTGCAACCCTGTCATGTAGTCTCAGACTAAAAAGGTATTGCATAGCATCATGTTAATCTTTCGGAATCTCAGTCATGCTCGTGTGGGGGAAAAAGTTTCAAATTCTGTCCCCCTTCAAGCCTGCTGATTGGTGATGTCATTTTTGATTTGCTGTCCCTAGCATGCCCTGTCTGCAGTGAGTTTTCTGTCCATGTCTTTGGTGTCAGAAAGGTCATGGGCACACGGTCAGTGGGGAGGCAGGGGAGGTCATGGGGACGCTGATGGATTGCAAACATTCACAAATACTCTGCGAATTAGAAGTTATTGTTTTGGGTAAGCATCTGAGTGGATGGTCTTCTGCATCTGTTGTATCAGAACAAGAACCACTGATCGACACTGAAATGACTGTGGCATTTAATGTCTCGTCTGGTGGGATGCCTCATGACCTCCTGATTTTGATTGCTGCTTGTGGATTGTTGGTACTGAGTCTGCGACTGTAGCCCTTGGAAGTGGCTATGTTGGTAGAGAATGATTTGGAGATTGGACGTCTGAGCCTCATAAACTTTTTATGGGATTTCTTCAAGGTTCTCCTCTCCTCTCTCCCCTGTTTTTGTACAATGTTTACTCTAAAAGCCTTGCAAACCTCAACAGAAATAGAATTGCTCGAGTGTTGACACTAGTAGATGATGGCCTGATCTACAAAACATCAAAGAATGCTCAAGAAACCAGCCACCGTGGCGAAGTGGTTAGCATTGCGGGCTCCCAGTTGGGAGGTTGTGGGTTTGATTCCCATCAGAGTCATGTGGGATTTTTCTGTTTCAACCAGCTCCTACCCAGAGCTGAGTTTTGCTACAGGCTTGGGACCACACATTCGCGTTTCATCCACTTAATGGATGCGTCTCTGAGTGTTGCTCAAATTTCCTGACCAACACTGCAGGTGTCTGCATCTGTCAGGCCTGGCTGATGCCTGGATATGTTATGAAAGGAAGCGTAGAATACAGCCCTGTCATGCAGTCTTAGACCAGAATGGAAATCTGTAGCATCATCTTAATCATCCTCGTTCTCATCAATCAGCATAAAAAAAGTCCCAAATTCTGTGGCCCTTCATACCGTTCTCTCATGGTGACCTCAGTTTCAATCTTCTCTCCACGTCTGTGGCCTTGGTTTAGATCCGTCGGGGTCACCGGTATTGGCGAGTCTGTAGGGGCTGTCGTTGGACGGAAGTGGTGGTGCCCACCGGAGGGAGAGCTCACTCTCGCCGGCTCCACAACTAAGCAATTATTGTTGTCAGTAGGGGGCTTAGTAGGTGGTATCCTATGTATGTTGGATCAGAACAGGTGCCACTGAACACCACGGAAGTGACTCGGCAGCAGTGCAGTGTCTCCTCTGGTGGGTTGCCTCTTGACGACTTGACATTGACTGCTCCCTGTGGATTGCCAGTGCCAGGGCTGCGGTGGGACTGAACGGGTTGTGGCTTTGGATGGGTTGAAGGGATCAGCGGCATGGGTGCAATGCCACTGAGGTGGCACAGAAGATGGGACAGCAAAAAAAAAAAAAAAAGAAAAGAATGCTCAAGAAAGAACGAAAGCAGTTCAGAAACAGTTGAACAACATTGCTCAGTGGTGTCAAGAAACTCGATTGTCCATCAGCCCTACAAAGGCCAAGACATTAGTATGCACTCTGAACAACAAGACATCAGGACAAGTACCCTTGCCAATTTCCTTCAATGGAATACCAAGTGAATCAACTAACAACCTATGCTATTTGGGTGTAGGCTTTGACAGAATGCTAACTTTAGAAAGCATGTTGAGAATATTGTTCTTAAATGCAAAGAAGGCCTTTCTGCCATGAAAGCAATGGTAGCCAAAGGCATTGAACAGCACCATCTCTACCGACTGTATCACGCACTTGTTCTCAGTGTGATTGATTATGGATTAGGGCTTACAACACTGTCCAACAGAATCTTCTCAAATTAGAAAGAATTCAAAATGAAGTAATGAGACTGACTCCATTGCAATGCTGGACACACTCATCACCAGAACAGATGGCGTGCTCTCCTTCGCGGTCTATCGCAAACTGACCCACACAGACCAGTACTAGCAATTTGACAGCCACCAACCTCTGGAACACAAACTTGGGGTGATTCGAACTCTCACCCACAGAGCCAGTACCGTCTGCTCAACTGGAGAGGCACAGCAGATGGAGAAAGACCACCTGAAGGACGTGCTCACCATCTCAGGCTACCAGAAGTGGGCCTGGAACAGCCCAGGAAGCAAGAGATCTACCACCCACCCCAACCACAAGCGAGAGAACAATAAGAGTGCAAGGGACATATTACCATTCCCTACGTTGGAGGTGTAAGTGAAGCTCTGACCAGGAAGATCAGAAAAACTAGGGGTCGCGGTCCATCCCAAGCCACCAACACCATCCGCAGCTAACTCATCGCCCCCAAGGACAAAACCAACAAACTCGACAAATCCAGCATCATCTACAGAACAGACTACCGTGACTGCAACCAACACTATGCGGAGAAACAGAACGTCCCCTCCAAAAGAGACTTACAGAACTCAAGAGGGACTCTTCACCTGTCGGAGCACACCTGCACTCCGAGCAACACCAATTTGACACGGACAACGTCAGCATACTGGACACAGAAAACAAGTGGTTCCAGCGAGGGGTCAAGGAGGCCATCTACATCGCAGCTACCAACCCCCTGCTCAACAGGGACCGGGGCCCCCAGTGTGCTCTTCACTGATTTGGTCACGTGTGATCTGGGTACATCCCATGGTCGCGTGATCTGAATTGAGTTCACTCAGTCAGCAACAGCATTGCTGAGGAAGATGGCCGGATTGCTCTCGAAAGCTACGAGTGAGTAGTGCATTTTCTTTTGTTGGGAGACTAGGTCTAATTCTAGGTAGCAATAAATGATGAGACTGATCCTGGGAACCACGAAGGACACGCCAGTTGAAACTATGCGAGACCTGCTCGACCTTCCTTCAATGCAGACAAGACACAAGCTGGAACAGGTGAAGGCATGTTTCAGAGCACTTGAAAATCCTCAAAACCCACTTCATGCGGCGGTCAAGGAAACAAAAGGCACTTTGCTAGGACGTGGAAAATCATGGATGGGACAGACAGAAGACAGTATACAACTTGTGTGCCAGTTAGCAGAAGTCAAAGAAACCAAGGAATAGGAAAAGTATCCAGAACACTTCAAACACCTCTAGGCTATTAAATTGCCATTGCTCCAGAACTTGGAAGACACTATCGAAAATGGCCAAAAGGCAAAACCAATGCAGAAATTCAGATGCACGTAGTAGACCTTGGCACATAAGATGATATTGTAATATACACTGACAGTTACCAAAGGCAAGTCAGGCTGGGGATACACAGTGAAGCAAAATGGCCGAACTATACAGGAAGACATGGTGTGCACAGTTTAACAATGGAGGTAGAAGCAGTGACACAAGCACTCCACTGGCTTTCATCCACGAGCCAGTTTCAAACTCAACAAGCCATGATACCGACTTACTCCATGAACTTCAGAACGTGAAAAGTGGAATGGGAAGCCCTGCATGGAATGAACTAATGCGCAGCCTTCCACTGGTGAGACTCGTATGGATGTACTGCCCTGGACATGCTGGAGTTAAAAGAAACAAGAGGGCAGACACATTGATGGGCAAGGCAACGATAAGAACTGGATTACAGTTTGGCTGATCTGACGTGATAAGAAATCTGAAGAATCACTAAAGCAAACAAGAGCAAAGCCACTATACAATAGACCATCTTTCAGATCTGAACGTCAAGAGAGGAAGTGGCTGCACATCCACATTTAAAGGAGAACAAGAAACATTACCAACCAAACAAACAATGGAATATCTCAAGTCCAACACTGCGAAGACTCCTGGAGATTGGGGCAAACTCATGCTGGGCCTTTCCAATAACAGACACAAACGATCAAACACATGTCAACTGAGATAAGACTTTGAATCTCTCAGGGCCCCAGCGCATACTGGAGACGTGTGTGCGCAAGTGGGGTGATGACAGCGTGTTAATTAGAGAGTCGACGTATGTGAGTGTGCAAGCTTTGGTGTGTGAGAGAGGGGTGTGTGTGTGAGGGGGAGGAGTTGTTCATATTGTTATGTGTGTTTCAGTGCGTGTGCGTGTGCACATATATGTTGCATTTGATGGTCTTGTTCTTGTTCTTGATCCTAAGTCATCTTCTGAACGTTCACACTCGCAGTCATTACACACACACACACACACACACACACACACACACACACACACACACACACACATATATATATATATACACACACACAAACGTGCGAGCATACATGCGCTTAGTCTTATGCACATACATATGCACATGCATGCATGTGCATGTCCACACCCACACGTGCGCACATACATGTGTACACCTGAACCAAATACATACACACACATTCATGCGTACACGCCCACATGCAAAGAGACACATGTATACACACATATGTACGCATACATATGCAGATACGTGTGTATGTCCACACAAACCCACAAATTACACACACACATGCACTTCTTCACACGCATGCACATGCCCACATGCATGCAGGCACATGTGCACACACAACACACACACGTACATGTGTGTGCACACACATGTACACTAACGCGCATGCACACACACAAGGGCCTATGCCCACACAGCCATACACATGTGTACATTCACTACACACATACAAAAAAAAAAAAAAAAAAAAATCAAAAACTCACATTCACTTGCATGTGTGTATGACCGTTTTGTTTTCTTTATCTCGCCATTAAGGCAGCCATACTCCAGCTTCGGGGAAGGTGCATGCTATGTGTAACGTGTCATCCATACCAACGGCCAAACTGGCCTTCTCTTCCAAAAGTTGGTGATGGGATTTTACGTTTGTGCAAGATGTTGAGCGTGCGTTCACACACGGAACCTCGGTTTATAGTCTCATTCGAAGGACTGTATGGGAAATGGTGTCGGAACCAAAGTTAACTCCGAGGGAAAAAATCCCGCTGTAGGTCTACCGACACGGCCCGGTGAAGATGAGAACCTGCAACCCCAGATAACGAGTCCAATGCTCTACTAACTGAGCTATTCCGGCCCCCAAGGGTACCGCCACAGCCAGGCATTGGCCCAGCTGGAAGAACCACCGTGACGGTATGGAGTGGCTGAAGAAACTTGGCCCCTCCTACCTGAAAGTGAATGCAGGGAAGAGGGAAGTGGGTGTGATGTAGAAGGATAGCAAGGTCCGTGGAATGAGTAATGGCGTGAGATGGTTTCCTGGACCGACAGACTGGCGCTGTTCTGAGGGAGTCTGTTGTTAGAAGACTGAACGGTATCGCCCACAACGTCAGACCGCTGCTGTACAGGAACACAGGAACAGACGGGACATGACAGGAACAGAAGGGACATGACAGGAACAGACAGACGGGACACGACATGAACAGAAGGGACGTGACAGGAACAGAAGGGACGTGACAGGAACAGAAAAGACGTGACAGGAACAGAAGGGACGTGACAGGAACAGAAAAGACGTGACAGGAACAGACGGGGAACGACAGGAACACGACGGAACATGACAGGAACAGACGGGACATGACAGGAACAGACGGGACATGACAGGAACAGACGGGACACGACAGGAATAGACGGGGCGTGACAGGAACAGAAAGGACATGACAGGAACAGACGGGACGTGACAGGAACAGACGGGACACGACAGGAACAGACGGGACACGACAGGAACAGAATGGACGTGACAGGAACAGAATGGACGTGACAGGAACAGAAAGGATATGACAGGAACAGAAGGGACATGACAGGGACGGGACGTGACAGGAACAGACGGGACATGACCGGAACAGAATGGACGTGACAGGAACAGAAAGGACGTGACAGGAACAGGGACGTGACAGGAACAGACGGACGTGACAGGAACAGACGGGACGTGACACGGGACGTGGAGGACAGACGGGACGTGACGGGACGTGGACGTGACAGGAACAGACGGGACGTGACAGGAACAGACGGGACGTGACAGGAACAGACGGGACGTGACAGGAACAGGAACGACGGGATATGACCGGAACAGAATGGACGTGGCAGGATGAAGACGGGACGTGACAGGAACAGACGGGACGTGACAGGAACAGAAAGGACGTGACAGGAACAGACGGGATATGACCGGAACAGAATGGACGTGGACGCAGGATAAGACGGGACGTGACAGGAACAGGGGACGTGACAGGAACAGAAAGGACGTGACAGGAACAGAAAGGATATGACAGGAACAGAATGGGACGTGACAGGAAGAGGAACGGACGGTACGTGACAGGAACAGAAAGGACATGACAGGGGACGTGACAGAAAGGACACGACACAGGAACAGACGGGACGTGACAGGAACAGACTGGACGGGAATAGAAAGGACAGGGACAGGAACAGACGGGACGTAACAGGAACAGACGGGACGGGAATAGAAAGGACATGACAGGACAGACGGGACGTGACAGGAACAGAAAGGACATGACAGGAACAGAAAGGACATGACAGGAACAGACGGGACATGACAGGAACTGCACCCTACGGTTGACCTGCATACAGCTTGTTGGACAATGGCCGGTCACTTACTTTGGGATAGCAGCGTGGGCTGGCGGGCAGGTGTTACCTGGGACAGCAGCGTGGGCTGGCGGGCAGGTGTTACCTGGGATAGCAGCCTGGGCTGGCAGGCTGGTGTTACCTGGGATAGCAGTGTGGGCTGACGGGCAGGTGTTACCTGGGATAGCAGCCTGGGCTGGCGGGCTGGTGTTACCTGGGATAGCAGTGTGGGCTGACGGGCTGGTGTTACCTGGGATAGCAGCGTGGGCTGGTGTTACTGGGATAGCAGCGTGGGCTGGTGTGTTACCTGGGATAGCAGTGTGGGCTGGTGTTACCTGGGATAGCAGTGGGGCTGGTGTTAGGGACAGCAGTATGGGCTGGCGGGCTGGTGTTACCTGGGATAGCAGTGTGGGCTGAGGTTACCTGGGACAGCAGTGTGGGCTGGCGGGCTGGTGTGTTACCTGGGCATAGCAGCCTGGGGCTGGCCTGGCTGCATGTTGACCTGGGACAGCATAGCAGGTGTTACCTGGGATGGGGCTGAGGTTACCTGGGACCAGTGGGATAGCACCTGCGGGCAGTGTGGGCTGTTACCTGGGATAGCAGTGTGGGTTACTGGGATAGAGTGTTACCTGGGACAGCAGTATGGGCTGGCGGGCTGGTGTTACCTGGGATAGCAGTGCGGGCTGGTGTTACCTGGGACAGCAGTATGGGCTGGGGGCTGGTGGTTACCTGGGATAGCAGTGTGGGCTGAGGTTACCTGGGATAGCAGTGTGGGCTGGCGGGCTGGTGTTACCTGGATAGCAGCGTGGGCTGGCAGGCTGGTGTTACCTGGGATAGCAGTGGGGACAGCAGCGTGGGCTGGTGTTACCTGGGATAGCAGCGTGGCCTGGCGGGCTGGTGTTACCTGGGATAGCAGCGTGGGCTGATGTTACCTTGGATAGCAGCGTGGGCTGGCGGGCTGATGTTACCTTGGATAGCAGCGTGGGCTGGTGTTACCTGGGACAGCAGTGTGGGCTGGCGGGCTGATGTTACCTGGGACAGCAGTGTGGGCTGGCGGGCTGGTGTTACTTGGGACAGCAGTGTGGGCTGGCGGGCTGGTGTAACCTGGGACAGCAGCGCGGGCTTGTGTTACCTGGGACAGCAGTGTGGGTGGTGTTACCTGGGACAGCAGTGTGTGCTGGCAGTGTGTGCTGGCGGGCTGGTGTTACCTGGGACAGCAGTGTGGGCTGGTGTTACCTGGGACAGCAGTGTGGGCTGGCGGGCTGGTGTTACCTGTGACAGCAGTGTGGGCTGGTGTTACCTGGGATAGCGGAGTGGGCTGGTGTTACCTGGGATAGCGGAGTGGGCTGGCGGGCTGGTGTTACCTGGGATAGCAGCGTGGGCTGGCGGGCTGGTGTTACCTGGGATAGCAGCGTGGGCTGGCGGGCTGGGTGTTACCTGGGACAGCAGCGTGGGCTGGCGGGCTGGTGTTACCTGGGATAGCGGAGTGGGCTGGCGGGCTGGTGTTACCTGGGATAGCAGTGTGGGCTGGTGTTACCTGGGATAGCAGTGTGGGCTGGTGGGCTGATGAGCCTTGCAGGAGAAGGTCGGGATTCCAAAAAGGTGACAACCACCCCCAAGACAGTCGGCCCGAAACTGTGTCGTCAGGTAGGATGTGATCGACGTGAGGGCGTGATGACGAGAGAAACAGAGTAAATATGTACAACGACTCCTGCCTCGATGACGACACAATAGAGGGCACACAACTTCAAGCTTGTGACACTTGTCGGCATGCAAAAGACACCCAGACCAGAGAAGGTAACGCCACCTCCCCATCCCCTTCCCTCACCACCTCCACCGTATAGTATTCAGCTTGCCCAAGACTAGCACAGCCTTTATGAAAGAGATGAACATAAATACAGAAAAAAAAGTAAATGCCAAATAAAAAATGAAATGAAAGTGAGGCGGAATAAGCAAACGGTAAATAGTTAACAAGTACAGTAACTTGCTCCCACAGTGAACACTTAGTTACACTGCTGCAAGCCATGCCGCTTGCGGAACCTATTCATCTTGCACACTTAGGCGCAAGGAACCCCCCTTCCACCCGCACATCCTCCCCCCCCCCCCCCCCCCCCATTCCTCCCAAAAAGGGAAGTCACCAACTTTAATTTTTCTTAATGGCTACCAGACTAAACAAGTCACTCAGTTAAAGAAGGCTACTCGCTGTGTGCGTAGCTTTCGTCGGGAATCCGGCCGCCGACTTCTTCAACGCAACTGCTGTGCTGAGAACTGGCTTCAGTGCGCACCGCCGTGAGCTAACTCACGACAAAACGACTGAATGAGTGAGGAGTACACCGATGGCAGGTTGTGTCGGCTCCGGTCGCGGTTCCTGGCGCGCGATGTAGACTGCCTCCTTTACTCCCCTCTGGAACCATCCTGCTTTTCTGTCGAGAACATGCACATTGTCCTTTTCAAAGTGATGTTGGGTGTGGGTCATATGTTCACCCACTGGAGAGGACTCACGTTTGTGTTCCTTTAGTCTCTTGTGCAGGTTGCTCTCAGTTTCACCAATGTAACTATGGTCATAGTCTTAGCAGTCTACCTTGTATATCACCCTGATTTGTCCAGTTTGTCTGTTTTGTCCTTGGGGCGGACTAACTGGCTTCTGATGGTGTTGGTGGGCTTGGCGTGGACACTGACTCCCAACTTTCGGATCTTCCTGCTGAGAGCTTCAGTGACGTGACGCCGCTGACGTACGGCATGGAGACGTGCCCTCTCAAAGGAGTGTCGTTCAGTGGAG